>JAZGSX010000028.1:0-5000 GCA_039519185.1 Astragalus membranaceus
CCAATAATTATACTTGCTGGAATCACCTTGATGGACAACTTGAGCGTGTGCATTGTTGTGAACCCATTTTCCAACAGGGGAATTCATTTGTGGAACGAAGGATTTACCAAACAGTCTTATGGATCCTTGCTTTCCTGGCTTTTGGCTTGTCGAAGGCTTAGTCGAAACATTAGCCTTGCTAGATGAAGGCTTAGTCGTAACATTAGCCTTGTAACCAGGGAGCTCAGTGCTGCCAAAATCAAAAGATGGCCTATTGTCAAGCCATTTCCTCTTTCGATGTTCCTGATCCTGGTACCCTTCAACAGCTTTGGCTGCTTCTTTGTCGAAAACAGCACTGCACCTAGGACATAACATGACCTCAGAGTTATTCCATTTACATCTGTTGAGGAAATCTATCAATTCCTCTTCAGCTTTTGGGAACACAGCATGTAGCTTCCCATCATATTCTTTCAAGGTTATCTCTTGTTTCTTCCCTTCAGCATATATAAAACCTTCCAATTTCTTGGTGGAGGATTTAAGTTTCTTTGGAGGATCTTTCATTTCAGCATCTACCATGTTTATATTCATTTCGAAAGGTTCTGTATACATAGCTTCAGCTTTGGGTAAAGGGTCATCTACAACTTGCATTTGAGTTTTCATCTTTCTATCTTCAAATTTTAGTCTCCCTTCTTCGATTGCTTTTTGCACAAGATCCCTGAAAAGCACACAACGGTCAGTGTTATGTCCCAAAAAATTATGGAACTTACAATAACCCTTTTTCTTTCTCTGGTCAAGAGTTGGCACTTTTAAGCCACTAGGTACCAATATCTGACCATCTTTTACTAACAGCTCAAATATTTCATCACATTTAGTAACATCAAAAGTATATGTCTTAGGCACAAATCTGTCATTTTTTGGCTCAACAGGATTTTTCCCATTTGCAGGCCTTAGTAATTTACAAGTATAAGGAGGACCAGGCTTGAGTTCAGCCACGTCTATCTCCTCTCTTTCGACATCACTAAGTGTGGTGTCGAATTCTTCTTCGACATAAGCTACTTTTTCTTTTTTATGAAACCTAGTTGACGTAGACTTTTCTTCTTTAAGCCTTTCTACCTGTCGAACTCTGTCAGCTAATTGGGCCATATCCCTTAAATGAGATGTGTCCAATTTCTTCCTGATCGAATAATCAAGGCCACCAGCAGCCATTTCGACGAGTTCATGTTCAGGTACTTGTGTGAAACAACGAGCCTTCAATAGCCTAAACCTATTCAAATAGTCATCAACAGTCTCAGGTATTTTGCGCTGAACACTGGCCAGTTCTTTGAGACTAATCTTCGATTGGCCCATGTAAAATTGCGCATGAAATGCTTTTTCTAATTGCCCCCATGTGAAAATAGAACCAGGGGGTAATGTAGTAAACCAAGTAAAAGCATTTTTTGTTAAAGAATTTGGGAAATATTTCATTTTCAAATTCTCATTTTGGGCTATATCCCTAGACTCAGTCAAGTAACGAGCAATATGTTCGACAGTAGACTCTTTTGTGTCACCACCAAACTTAGTATACTTAGGAACTTTCCAGCCCCTTGGTAACTCAGTTTGCAACACATATTCACACAATGGTGATATGAAATTTGGCCTATGCAAACCTATGTTAAGACCATTCTGCGCCATTATAGTTTCTACTAAAGTGGCTATATTATCATGAACGTCAGCATTATTTCGTTGTACTTGTCGAACAACCTCGTCAGCGTTCTGGTTTCGGTTTACCAAAACTACTTCAGGGATATGATTTGCTAACCCTTGTTGTTCGCCTACAACTGCCTGGGCTTCGACCGTAACTGCTCTTTGAGGGTTGCCAGGCACATTACCCACTATATTGGGAATTTGCCTATTATTAACCGTTGGGGTCCCAAAGAAATCTGCAATTCGACCCATTTGATTGGCTAACATTTGGTAACTAGTGTTAGTATTTTGAATCAATGGATTAAAAACTGTACCAATTTGTTGGGTTAACATATTAACCATATCATGGTTGCTCTCATCAACTTGTTGTCGTAAGGCAAACAAAGATTCATTGGTTAATGCAGTAGGATTTCGACCTATTACACTTTCAGAAGAAACATGTATGGGAGACATAGTCGAAATATGTGGCATTCCAGTAGGCATGCCATATGACCCAGGAGGAAACGCAGGAAAACTTACATTATGAAAATGTGGATTTAAACCGCTTCCTATTGCCATATAAGGATTATGAAGTCCCATATGTGACGGCAAAGGCATAGGTATAGATGCCATGTTTGACTGCGTTAATCCAACGTTAGTCATTGATACTGAAGGAACAGTTGTTGATGATGATGGGGATACTGTTCCCACAACCAACCCTGCATTTACGTTTGCAGAGTCTACTATTGTTCCTTGTTCTTGTGAAACCACAGGATTGGAACTAGACGCATTATTAGTATGACGAACCATTTTTCCACTTCTTAAGTGCATGCAAATACAAACACACACAAGAACATAGAAAATTTATGTATTAAAGGCAAACAGTCCCACTGGGCGTGCCAATTTGTTTGCTGGTGTTTTTAGCAAACAATCACTGGTTTTATTAGAAATGTTTGTGAGATTAAACCAGAAATCTCTAAAGCAATTGCCTTTAAACACCACAGTTTGTCAACAAATATATTTTAAAAGGGAGACAATTCACCATGAAAGTGGGAATCAAAGTAAAAGAAGTGATAAAATGGAACGCAGAAATATAAAATAACTTGTATTGAAAATAATAAATTGCATTGAAATGTAAAGAGAATGGTGTACAAATTCACATACGTTGTACAAGAATTCTTTTGCTCTGTTTTCGCTGTGACTTGGAAGTTAGAGTTTCAGAATTGTGTGTTTGGTATAATAATTTGCCACCCTGATTCCTACGTAGAAACCCTTATTTATACAGAAAATAATGACTGAAATGTAAACTGCTATGGACACGTGGCCACGTCTCATTAACCAATGATGGACTTCGTGCCACGTTCGACGCCACATATTGCCCACGTTAAATTAACCGTAGTCTTGAAATTCGACACAACTGTCTGCTAATAACTGCTTGACGAAATCTTGAATACACTGTCCTGTCGAAAACTCTTCTCTGTCGAAATGGCGAAGACCTCTTCTGTCGAAAACATGCTAAGATGATATAAATGTCACTTATTCTTTCTGAAGGCATTATGAATGTTCTTTAATGAAAAGTCAAACCCTATTAAATAACCACTCAAAAGCCTTGTCGAAATTCTAGGCTAACAGGTGCTGTACTTTGTTTATTTTGCGACATACCGGGAGTAGCAATGTTTTGCAGTCGGTGTCGTGTTAATCTATAAAAGAGCTAATAAATGAACCGAGAGTGTTAGTAGGGGTCTCGGTAGAACTCACTGAGATTGTATCTCACTGTTTAAATGTTGTTGTTTTACAGAGACACAGGGACAGCGGAAATCCAAGGGGCACGAGTAGGTTGAGCTCGGATTGGTTGCTGATAGCCTAGCTCTATATTTAAGCTTATTCCCTTTTTGTTGTCTGTATACTAAAGCATTATGTATTTAAGGTATATCTTTCTTCCGCTTTCTTGTATGATACTGGATACTATAATTGCTGATGGTATATGGTCTGAGAACCATATTGTCTTGTTGTAAATAAGACTGTTTGGGTTTTATTCAGCGAAAAATTTATAGTGATATTCAGTGTCTAAGCAGGAAATATATCTCTGATGTGTTACTAATGTGCACTTTGGTATTTTTAATCGATAAATTATACCGGGGTATTACACAGATTTTGGCGGTTTCGCACGAAAATCGCGATTCCGCTTAATTCCGATTCTCGTTCCGATTGAAAACAGTTTTCACACACATATAATCAAACCCAATCAACATCAAACAATCAATCAAAATCTTAATCAAATCGAAGTTTATCAAAATACGACGACTTTCCAAATAACGGTTTTAAATCAAAATCTCTCGAATCAAATCACCCAAAAATTCCATTTTAACGCGACGCAACCCGAGACTCGCCCCAATCGATTCCTAACCCGAATCAGACATTATCAAGTAATATTCCAGACCAGCGAAAGTGATAAAACAGTTAATTCGAAAAAAACAAAAATCCTAAACGTGAGTAGAACTCACCCTTGAAGCGTGAACCACGATCGAGCCGAATTTACCGAGTAGCCACACGAACATTCCCCGCTCCGGCGACATCCAATCCGCTTCCAAAGCTTTCCACTCGATCGCGAAACCTCATTTTGACCGAAATACCGATTTCCCCGAAATTCTCCACGGACACTATTCATCATCTTCCTCCTCTAACCTCCATGACACTATTCACACATAACCCCAAACATTTTGATTTTTCAACCTAACTCACTCAACTAGCTCCCAATCAACCAATCGAACTCTAATACTCGAGTAATCCACCTTGGGTTCGTTCCTAACCGAACTTAAACCTTCAAAACCAACCCAAAATCGGATTTCCCACAAAACCTCCAAAACACAAAAAAATGGCCAAGTGAGAGAGAGTGAGCTGATCGTCACGAAATTGGTACCAAATCGAAGAGGAAGTAGCGCTGAACATTTTTCGTGTTGGACGGAAGTCGTTTCGGTGAAGTCTTCTCTCTCCCTCTTCTCTTCTCCCTCACGCCACTCTCTCTTCTTTTCTCTCCTTTCCTCTCTTTTTCTCCTCTGTAACTCTCTCGCATTCCTTCTCTCTTTTCTCCCTTTCTTTCATTTAATTTCTTTTCTTCTCCTCTCACATGCACACACGTATACACATATATATTTATTTAATATATTTGTTGTAACGCGGTCAAATTACCATATTGATCGAAATCTCCTATTTCGACTCCAAAACTTCCTTGGTCCGTATTATCCGGTTAACGATTCGATGACAACAATTAAATAATTTTAGCACTCGATAAATTTACCAGTTAAGTACTAAATTGGTTTAATTGGGTTAACACCCAAATAATTCCATTAATTATTTTG
>JAZGSX010000028.1:22500-50000 GCA_039519185.1 Astragalus membranaceus
AGCAGTTAAAATAGTTATCGGCTCGGATAGCGATGATAAGGCTAATCCCAACCGATTCACACGCGATCGGGATATACAGCAATAGGTTGCACCCGAATCTTATAATATACTGATCGAGTTATTGAAAACTGATCTCATACTCATCAGTAGATCGTCTGCAGTCGTAACTGCCTAAACATCCAAAATGTTGACTTGTCATTGCCTTAGAGCTGCTTGTAACTCCTTGAAACTCTTCCTTACGGGGCACTCTTTACCATAGTGACCCTCTACATTTCTATAATAGCACCGATTAGATCTTCGCTTGCAATCACCGCTGTGAGCCTTTCCACAGTTAGAAGCTCTTCTGACCTTTGAAGAATCAAAAAAATTGCATCTGCTTTTCCTTCGATGAAATTACCTTAGGACTTTGCATTCGGAGTTGATATTTCAACTACCTTCTTTCCTTTCCCATATTTCCTATGAGATCATCCTCGGCGACATAGGCTGATTGCACTAAGGCAACATAATTGGTAGCAGTATAAGAACTGAGACAATAAATCATAAAAACACTTGTGCCCGTCTTAGACTTCTGCATTCTCCGTTCGTCATCCGAAGCTTACTTTACCACTTGGTAAAACTGAGACAACTTCTCAAACTTAGCGGTGTATTCTTCCACCGTCATGTCACCTTTCCTGAGGATGCACCGGTTGAAGATTCCGATTGTGGTCGAGGATTGCGTCTTGATCATCCAGTCATAATTCCGCTTATGACGCACTAAGTATTAAGTTGATCAGGCTCAATGTCTCTTAGCATCACAAGTGTAATTACAAAAAGGACTAGCAAGGAATCGACTCAACCCTAAACTAAGTCCGACTAGGTCGAACTGCTTTGATACCAACTGTAACACCCCGGTATTTTTATCAAGTAAAAATACCCAAGTGTACCATCATAAAATAATCAGAGATATTTTTCCTGTTTTAGATATTGAACATAAATAAAAACAACTCATAACTTAGAGTCCAATATCCAAATACCAAGAAATAGCGGAAACGATTTTACAACTTTTACTGATACAAGTTATACAATCGAAAATACAAAAATCTCGAGGGAAAGACAATAACAATGAAAACTAAGTCTTCACCGTCTTCATATGCACACCACCTAGCTGTGCTTCTTCACCTTTTCTTTTTCCCCTGTTTCTCTGTAAAAACCACAAAATATAAACAGTGAGATACAATCTCAGTGAGTTCTACCGAGACCCCTACTAACACTCTCGGTCCATTTTTGAAACGTTTTTAAGATTAGACACAACACCGACCGCAATCCGCTTGCTAATCTCGGTGGACCATACAATAAGGCTTCGACCTAGTAAGACACCGGCTGCAATCTCTTTGCGTCTCCCGATGAACTAGCATCCTAGGCCCTTCTACGTGACACCGGCTGCAATCTATTTGCGTCTCCCGGCGCACATAGTACAATACTTTTAACATAACACCGGCTGCAATCTCTTTGCGTCTCCCGGCGAACCCCTATCCAATAACAGTTCCGCTATTGGCCTCAGAGCCTAGGGTAAGGGATCATGACTTCCCCGCCTAGTATGTTAACATGGGTTGTCACCCAAACTCGATATAATATATATATCTATATATTTACAATCATATGAACATTTAGTTCATTTACATTCAGACCAATAACTGAACATAACACCCGTATCGGGCCGTTTCCCATAGTCGATATAATATATATATCGTGGATCGTAGACCGATTTAGACAATGAATAATAATCATCTCGCGTTAGTTATACCGTACCACGTAGGACTCATAGTCCGTTTTATTATTAATAAATATATCCGCACACGTGTACTATTATTCGGCTTTTCGAAACAATTTCAACTTCGAAAGTATTTTATAAAACACTTTTGAAACATACCCAAAATCATGGCATTATAAGCCTAATATCATTATAGAAGGGTTAGGAAAGGATTAGGAGAGGATTGGAATCGATCGGGATCGTTTCGGGCAAGTTTGGAAAATTTTGGACAGAACACAGCGCACGGTTCGTGCGCCCATACGCACGGGTCGTGCGCCCTGTAGTGCATTTTTGAAAACAGAAACAGAAAAATCCGCACGATCCGTGCGCCTGAGACGCACGGGTCGTGCGCTTTTGACAGCATTGTATTTTATCCCGTTTTCGCATTTTTCGTCGTTCCGACCAATTCCGATACCTGTTCCAGTCCAGTCCCAACATAAAAACAGTCCAAAATATATACAGACAATAATAATCATCCTCAATAAATCCAAAAACCGATTGGACATAAAACACGATTTTCATACAAAATACGTTTTCGATAACGAACCAAAACCGAAACACATTTCACAATTTAAGTTAATTAATTTAAAAACCTAAACGTGAGTAAGACTCACCCTTGAAGCGTGAACCACGATCGAGCCGAATTCACCGAGTAGCCACACGAACATTCCCCGCTCCGGCTGTAACGCCCCAAAATAATTTAATTATTTATTTAATTAAGTTATTTAAGGCTTACAATATTTATTTAATTTAATTAAATAATTCAAGTTAATTATTTTATTTTATTTTATTAGGAGATGGTGTCACTATTTAGGTGGTGCGAGCAAGGGCCCGTGATCCACAATTAGGCCCGTGGCCCATTGCTTAGTCAAGTAATTCGACTCTCAAGGGGTCCTAGAAGCTAGTTTCATTTTGACTCAAGTGGGAAAAAAGAAAAGAAAGTAACGTAGAGAGAGTGAGAAGAGAAAGTTGCGAAGAGAAGTAGAGAAGAAGAGGAGAAGGCGAAGCACATAGAGAAGAGGAGGAGGCTCATTGGTGGCTTGCATTCTTCCCTTGGAGCTTGGCTAGCAATTCGATTTTCCATAAGGTTAGGGGGTCCTCTTTTTGTTCTTAATAGATATGCGAATTAGTGATGCTTAGGGTTAGGGTTCTAGAATAATTTTCCATGAACGAATTGTTGTTTTGACGATTAAATTATAGTGTTGTGATACTTGATTAGGAATTGCTCATGTTGAATTCGTATAATTGGTGAATTAAATTGTTGCTAAGTGATTCGCATGACACATGTTTGAGAATATGATTTGTTGATGTTTACTTGGTGAAAATTGAGGATCATGATGATGATTGAATTATACATATATGATTGGGTGTTTGGTGAATTTAATTTGGTGTTTAAAATTGAAGAATTCTGAATTTTGAAGCTCCTAGGTGTAACGCCCCAAAATAATTTAATTATTTATTTAATTAAATTATTTAAGGCTTACAATATTTATTTAATTTAATTAAATAATTCAAGGTTTAATGTATTTATTTAATTTTAAATTATTAGGAGGTGTCGTCTCGAATTAGATGGTGCACGGAGCCCATGACCCACAAGTGAGCCCATGACCCATTGGATAGTCATAGGATTCGACTCACTATGGGTCTTGTGACTTAGTGGCATTTTTGTCTCAATTGTGAAAAGAAAGAAAGAAACGTAAAAGAGAGGAGAAGTGAGAAGAGAAAAGTTGCGAATAGAAGGAGAGAGGAAGAGGGAGAGGCGAAGCTCATAGAGAAGAGGAGGAGGCTCATTGGTGGTTCGCATTCTTCACTTGGAGCTTGGCTATCAAATTCGACTTCCATAAGGTTAGGGGGTCCTCTTTTTGTTCTTAATACTATGCGAATTGGGTATTGCTTAGGGTTAGGGTCCTAGGTTAGTTCCATGATTGAATTGTGTTGTTGATGAGGAATTATAATGTTGTGATGCTTGTTGTTGAATTATTATGTTGAGAATTTTATGATTGATGCTTGAGTTGTGGCTAAATGCGAATTGGATGCCCTATGTTTGATCATATGTCTCATTGGTGCTTATTTGGTGAAATTGGGAATTATGGTGACACTTTGATTATATATATATATATATAGGAGTGTTTTGGTGATTTTAATTGATAATTGAAAGTGGAAAAATTCTGTTTAGAAGTCCCTAGGCGCCTTGGGCGCCATAAGCATGTTGCTGAAAAATTCTGTGTTGCGCCTAGTCATGGGCACCAGGCGCCCAGCAGTGTGCTGCGCCTGTTTTCCAAAAATTCTGTTGCCCTGTGTTGCCATTCTGTGCCATTCTGTGTTGCTGTCTCTGTTGCCTGTGTTGCCATCCAGTGTTCCTGTGCTGCCAGTTTTGGCACATGTTGCTTGTGTCATGGGCGCCAAGGGCCCCAAAGTTCTGGTGATAGTTTTGTGAAAATTGTTTTCAGGTTTTTATACTTGGGTAAAATGGCTCATGAAAACTGATTTTGGTCAAGAAAGGAGTTGAGATGCGTATTTTCACTAGGTGCCTAGTGCATGGGCGCCAAAATTAAAGTTCAGCTTTTGATAAAATTTTTATGGAGTTTTCATGTCCTGAGCATTTGGCTCGTATAAAATGAATTTCGAAGAAAAATGAGTTGTGTAGCATGTTGGCCTTAGGCGCCTAGTGCTTGGGCGCCATTGTTGCTGCTGTCCCCTGGGCGCGCCTGTGCGCGTTGTTGCTCCTGGGCGCCAGCGCCTATGCGCTGTTGCGCGTGTTGTTCCCCTAGGCGCCCAGCGCCTGTGCGCTGTTGCGCGTGTTGCTCCTGGGCGCCAAGCGCCTATGCGCCTGTGCGCTGTTGCGTGTTGCCTCTCCTGGGCGCCAAGCGCTGTGTTGCCCCTGGGCGCCCAGCGCCCATGCGCCAGTTCCAGGATGTCTAACATTTTTCCTAAAATTGTTTTTAACGTAACTTTTGACTCGGTTATCCAAATTCAACGGTTCAAAATGCGTTTTGAAGCTAATTTCAGTGCCTATCCAATAGTCTCAATTTTATGCAAAAATAATTTATTTTTACTGGTGTTTCTGGCTGATGGTGTCCAAGTGTCTAAATGACTGTTTTCCTTCATTTTTCCTATGTCGTGTCAATGTCCTGAGTTGGTCTATTTGAATTGGTGTTGTGGTGAGTGGTGAGCTGAATTGGTGAGTGATGATGAGGTGAGATTGGTGAGCAGAGGCTTCGGCCTAATTTTGATTTGGTGAGTTAATTAATGCACTATGGTGAGACTAGAATATTAAAATGTGAATTGATTGATTGGTGGTGTGTTGTGATGCATTCTCCATAACACCTCATGAAGCATGTGCATTATTGGTGAGCAGAGGCTACGGCCTAATTTTATTTGGTGAGCAGAGGCTACGGCCTATTTGTATTTGGTGACGGATCCGACATGCATGTACCCGTGGAGTTTGGGTTGCATTACATGCATAATCATATATTGTATAGTGCTGATTGGAATGAGAATGCTGATTTAATTGTCCCCATTGTTGTGAATTGGTGTGCCTGGTTTCCTTTTTCCTATGCATTGCTTAATTCTCATATGTTATTAATTATGAAAAGAGACTCACCCTACTGCCTTTATGTTGCTTCTTATGTCGGCAACGTGCAGGTAATATCGAGTGAAGGATTCCTTCATGCCTTCGTCTGTTAGGATGTGTCACTCTCTGATACGTAGCACCAGGGGGGGGGTGTCCTATGTTTATGCATTATTTTTCCTAAACTGTTAGCTTTGACTGGTGATGTATTGGTTTTTAAGTTTTAGAACTCATATTTATTCCGCTGCTGATGGTGATTGGTTTTAGTTGATGCGAACTAAACGTTTTTCTCATGGTGTTATGTATCTTGTTATTTATGAAGTAAATGTAGCACTCGCTTGAATTATTTTCAAAAAAAAAAAAAGAGACTCTGATTTTATTTAAAAATAAAGTTATTAAAAAAGGGGGTGTTACATTAGTGGTATCAGAGCAGTTCGGTCTGTCCGGCCGGTAGTCGAGTCGTCGTGTTGAGTAACATTGAGTTTGTTACTCGTTTCTGAATTTTGTTTTCTGTTGCAGTACTAGAATGGCCAGACGGGACGATGCTGCACTTGCTGCTGCCTTGCAGGCTATAGCCGGGGCGATGGGTAATTTACCCGATGCTGTTAATGATGGGACGCGCAATTTGGCTACGTTCCAGAGAGAGAATCCACCTGTCTTTAAGGGCAAGTATAATCCAGATGGTGCTTTGGCATGGCTGAAAGAGATTGAAAGAATATTCCGGGTCATGGATTGTGATGATGCGCAGAAGGTCAGGTATGGTACCCATACGCTGGCGGAGGAAGCTGATGATTGGTGGATGGAGGTGAGGCAGAGATTAGAAACTGCCAATGAAGAGATAACTTGGGCTGTTTTCCGTAGAGAGTTCTTGCGGAAGTATTTTCCTGAAGATGTGAGAGGTAAGAAAGAAATAGAATTCCTTGAGCTAAAGCAAGGAAGCATGTCAGTGACGGAGTATGCTGCCAAGTTCACTGAATTGGCTAAGTTTTATCCCCATTATGCTGATGCTGATTCTGAGTTCTCAAAGTGTATTAAGTTTGAGAATGGATTGAGGGCTGATATCAAGAAAGCTGTAGGGTATCAGAAGATTCGGGTATTCGCTGATTTGATCGACAGTTGCAGGATATATGAGGATGATAGTAATGCTCACTCCAGGGTCATGAGGGATCTGAGGGGTAAGTTTCAGAACCGGGGTAAACCGTATGAGGCTCCAGCTGGTAAGGGTAAGCAGAGGTATGCTGACAATAAGAAAACAAGTGGGGGAGATGCCCCTGCGAAGGTTGTGTGCTACAGGTGTGGCAAACCGGGTCACAAGAGTTTTGACTGCTCAGATAATAAATGTTTCAAATGCGGTAAAGAGGGTCATGTGGCTGCGAAATGTGAGAAAAGGGATGTGGTGTGTTACAATTGCGGGGAATCAGGTCATATTAGTACTAAGTGTACTAAGCCGAAGAAAGAGAAGTCCCATGGAAAGGTGTTTGCTCTCGCAGGATCAGAGGACACTAATGAGATTCGAGGTACATGTTTTATTAATGGTATTCCCTTGATTGCTATTATTGATACTGGTGCTACGCATTCATTTATTGCTGCTTTGTGTGCTGAGAAATTGGACCTTGTTTTATCTTCTATGATGAGGGAGATGGTTATTGACACTCCAGCTAAGGGTTCAGTAACTACCTCTCTTGTGTGTGCTAAGTGCCCTCTGTCAATCTTCGGCAGAGATTTTCTAGTTGATCTTATTTGTTTGCCGTTGGGAGGGTTGGATGTCATTCTTGGTATGGACTGGTTAGTATTTAACCATGTGCATATTAATTGTTTCCGGAGGTCTGTGAGTTTCTTTCCTCCTGAAGAGGAAGAATCAGTGTTGTTGCCTGCTGGTCATTTGCATAAGGTAATGAAGGAGGGAGTTCATCTGTTTGCTTTGATGGCGTCATTGTCTGCTGAGAATCAGGCAATCATTGAAAGGGTTCAAGTAGTGTGTGAGTTCCCTGAAGTGTTCCCGGATGAAATTCCAAGTGTCCCGCCAGAGAGGGAGGTTGAGTTTGCCATTGATCTTATACCTGGTACTAGGCCTGTGTCTATGGCACCGTACCGAATGTCAGCCTCAGAGTTGTCTGAATTGAAAAAGCAATTAGAAGATCTGCTTGAGAAGAAATTTGTAAGACCAAGTGTGTCACCGTGGGGTGCTCCGGTATTGTTAGTGAAAAAGAAGGACGGGAGTATGAGACTTTGTGTCGATTATAGGCAATTGAACAAAGTGACAATAAAGAACAGGTATCCGCTTCCCAGAATTGATGATCTGATGGACCAGTTGGTAGGTGCTAAGGTGTTTAGTAAAATCGATTTGAGGTCAGGTTATCACCAGATCAAGGTAAAGGATGAAGACATTCAGAAAACCGCTTTCAGAACGAGATATGGGCACTATGAGTATTCTGTTATGCCGTTTGGGGTTACCAATGCGCCGGGTGTGTTTATGGAGTACATGAATCGTACCTTTCATAGTTACTTGGATCGGTTTGTAGTTGTGTTTATTGACAACATTCTGGTGTACTCTAAGACAGACGAGGAGCACGCAGAACATCTGAGGTTAGTGCTAGAAGTGTTGAAAGAAAAGAAATTGTATGCAAAATTGTCTAAGTGTGAGTTCTGGCTGAATGAAGTAGGTTTCCTTGGTCATATTATCTCTGGTAATGGTATAGCTGTGGACCCAGCCAAGGTTGATGCTGTGTCTCAATGGGAGAGCCCGAAGTCAGTTACAGAAATCAGAAGCTTCTTGGGATTAGCTGGTTATTATAGGAGATTTATTGAAGGTTTCTCGAAGTTGGCACTTCCGTTGACTCAATTGACGTGTAAGGGAAAAGCTTTTGTGTGGGATGCACGCTGTGAGGAGAGCTTCAATGAGTTGAAGAAGAGGTTGACTACGTCGCCCGTTTTGACTTTGCCTGTTCCTGATCGACCGTTTGTAGTATATTGCGATGCTTCCAAGATGGGTTTGGGAGGTGTATTGATGCAAGAGGGTAAGGTAGTAGCTTATGCGTCCAGACAGTTGAGGACCCATGAGAAGAACTACCCTACTCATGATTTGGAACTAGCTGCAATTGTGTTTGTGCTGAAAATTTGGAGGCACTATCTGTATGGTACCAGATTTGAAGTGTTTAGTGACCACAAGAGTCTGAAATACTTGTTTGATCAGAAGGAGCTAAATATGAGACAGAGACGTTGGTTAGAGTTGCTGAAGGATTATGATTTCGGCTTGAACTATCACCCCGGCAAAGCTAATGTCGTGGCTGATGCTTTAAGTCGGAAGAGTTTGCATATGTCGGCTATGATGGTGAAAGAGTTAGAGTTGATTGAGCAGTTTCGGGACATGAGTCTGGTTTGTGAAGTGACACCGCAGAGTGTCAGATTGGGGATGTTGAAGATCGGCAATGAATTTTTGGTTAGTGTCCGAGAAGCACAAAAATCAGATGTAAAGTTGGTAGACCTGTTAGTCGTGAATGATCAAGGTGTGGGTAGAGATTTCAAGTTAGATTCCCAAGGTGTATTGAGATTCAGGGATAGGATCTGCATTCCTGATGATGCTGAGATCGTGCGAGAAACAACTGAGAAGGTAAAATTGATCCGTGAGAAGATGAAAGCGTCGCAGAGTCGACAAAAGAGCTATCATGATAAGAGAAGGAAGGATTTAGAGTTCCAGGCAGGTGATCATGTGTTCCTGAGAGTCACTCCGGTGACTGGTGTTGGGCGTGCCTTGAAATCTAAGAAGTTAACTCCCCGTTTCATTGGTCCGTATCAGATTACGGAGAGGGTGGGAAGTGTTGCCTATAGGGTGGCCTTGCCGCCTAATCTTTCGAACTTGCATGACGTGTTTCACGTGTCACAACTTCGAAAGTATGTTCCGGACCCGTCTCATGTAATTCAGATGGACGAAGTAGAGGTACGGGATAATCTCACGGTTGAGACTATGCCTGTGCGAATTGAAGATAGAGAAGTGAAGATTCTGAGAGGGAAAGAAATTCCTTTGGTGAAGGTGGTGTGGCTAGGAGCTGCTGGTGAGAGTGTGACTTGGGAGCTGGAGAGTAAGATGCGGGAAGCATATCCGGAGTTGTTTGATTCAGGTAATTTCGAGGACGAAATATTCTAAGTGGGGGAGAGTTGTAACGCCCCAAAATAATTTAATTATTTATTTAATTAAATTATTTAAGGCTTACAATATTTATTTAATTTAATTAAATAATTCAAGGTTTAATGTATTTATTTAATTTTAAATTATTAGGAGGTGTCGTCTCGAATTAGATGGTGCACGGAGCCCATGACCCACAAGTGAGCCCATGACCCATTGGATAGTCATAGGATTCGACTCACTATGGGTCTTGTGACTTAGTGGCATTTTTGTCTCAATTGTGAAAAGAAAGAAAGAAACGTAAAAGAGAGGAGAAGTGAGAAGAGAAAAGTTGCGAATAGAAGGAGAGAGGAAGAGGGAGAGGCGAAGCTCATAGAGAAGAGGAGGAGGCTCATTGGTGGTTCGCATTCTTCACTTGGAGCTTGGCTATCAAATTCGACTTCCATAAGGTTAGGGGGTCCTCTTTTTGTTCTTAATACTATGCGAATTGGGTATTGCTTAGGGTTAGGGTCCTAGGTTAGTTCCATGATTGAATTGTGTTGTTGATGAGGAATTATAATGTTGTGATGCTTGTTGTTGAATTATTATGTTGAGAATTTTATGATTGATGCTTGAGTTGTGGCTAAATGCGAATTGGATGCCCTATGTTTGATCATATGTCTCATTGGTGCTTATTTGGTGAAATTGGGAATTATGGTGACACTTTGATTATATATATATATATAGGAGTGTTTTGGTGATTTTAATTGATAATTGAAAGTGGAAAAATTCTGTTTAGAAGTCCCTAGGCGCCTTGGGCGCCATAAGCATGTTGCTGAAAAATTCTGTGTTGCGCCTAGTCATGGGCACCAGGCGCCCAGCAGTGTGCTGCGCCTGTTTTCCAAAAATTCTGTTGCCCTGTGTTGCCATTCTGTGCCATTCTGTGTTGCTGTCTCTGTTGCCTGTGTTGCCATCCAGTGTTCCTGTGCTGCCAGTTTTGGCACATGTTGCTTGTGTCATGGGCGCCAAGGGCCCCAAAGTTCTGGTGATAGTTTTGTGAAAATTGTTTTCAGGTTTTTATACTTGGGTAAAATGGCTCATGAAAACTGATTTTGGTCAAGAAAGGAGTTGAGATGCGCATTTTCACTAGGTGCCTAGTGCATGGGCGCCAAAATTAAAGTTCAGCTTTTGATAAAATTTTTATGGAGTTTTCATGTCCTGAGCATTTGGCTCGTATAAAATGAATTTCGAAGAAAAATGAGTTGTGTAGCATGTTGGCCTTAGGCGCCTAGTGCTTGGGCGCCATTGTTGCTGCTGTCCCCTGGGCGCGCCTGTGCGCGTTGTTGCTCCTGGGCGCCAGCGCCTATGCGCTGTTGCGCGTGTTGTTCCCCTAGGCGCCCAGCGCCTGTGCGCTGTTGCGCGTGTTGCTCCTGGGCGCCAAGCGCCTGTGCGCTGTTGCGTGTTGCCTCTCCTGGGCGCCAAGCGCCCATGCGCCAAGCGCTGTGTTGCCCCTGGGCGCCCAGCGCCCATGCGCCAGTTCCAGGATGTCTAACATTTTTCCTAAAATTGTTTTTAACGTAACTTTTGACTCGGTTATCCAAATTCAACGGTTCAAAATGCGTTTTGAAGCTAATTTCAGTGCCTATCCAATAGTCTCAATTTTATGCAAAAATAATTTATTTTTACTGGTGTTTCTGGCTGATGGTGTCCAAGTGTCTAAATGACTGTTTTCCTTCATTTTTCCTATGTCGTGTCAATGTCCTGAGTTGGTCTATTTGAATTGGTGTTGTGGTGAGTGGTGAGCTGAATTGGTGAGTGATGATGAGGTGAGATTGGTGAGCAGAGGCTTCGGCCTAATTTTGATTTGGTGAGTTAATTAATGCACTATGGTGAGACTAGAATATTAAAATGTGAATTGATTGATTGGTGGTGTGTTGTGATGCATTCTCCATAACACCTCATGAAGCATGTGCATTATTGGTGAGCAGAGGCTACGGCCTAATTTTATTTGGTGAGCAGAGGCTACGGCCTATTTGTATTTGGTGACGGATCCGACATGCATGTACCCGTGGAGTTTGGGTTGCATTACATGCATAATCATATATTGTATAGTGCTGATTGGAATGAGAATGCTGATTTAATTGTCCCCATTGTTGTGAATTGGTGTGCCTGGTTTCCTTTTTCCTATGCATTGCTTAATTCTCATATGTTATTAATTATGAAAAGAGACTCACCCTACTGCCTTTATGTTGCTTCTTATGTCGGCAACGTGCAGGTAATATCGAGTGAAGGATTCCTTCATGCCTTCGTCTGTTAGGATGTGTCACTCTCTGATACGTAGCACCAGGGGGGGGTGTCCTATGTTTATGCATTATTTTTCCTAAACTGTTAGCTTTGACTGGTGATGTATTGGTTTTTAAGTTTTAGAACTCATATTTATTCCGCTGCTGATGGTGATTGGTTTTAGTTGATGCGAACTAAACGTTTTTCTCATGGTGTTATGTATCTTGTTATTTATGAAGTAAATGTAGCACTCGCTTGAATTATTTTCAAAAAAAAAAAAAAGAGACTCTGATTTTATTTAAAAATAAAGTTATTAAAAAAGGGGGTGTTACACTAGGCGCCTTGGGCGCCATATGCATTGTTGCTGTTTTTTTTTGGTTCTGCGCCTAGTCATGGGCGGCAGGCGCCCAGCAGTGTGCTGCGCCAGTTTTCCAAATTCTGTGTTGCTGTGTCTGTTGCCTGTGTTGCCAATCTGTGTTGCTGTGCCTGTTGCCTCTGTTGCCATTCTGTATTCCTGTGCTGCCAGTTTTGGCACATGTTGCTTGTGTCATGGGCGCCAAGGGCCCCAAAATCCGGGTGATAGTTTTGCGAAAATTGTTTTCAGGTTTTTATACTCAGGTAAAATGGCTCATGAAAACTGATTTTGGGCAACAAAGGAGTTGAGTTGTGTGTTTTCACTAGGTGCCTAGTGCATGGGCGCCAAAAATGATGTTCAATTTTTGATGAAAATATTATTGGGTTTTCATGTTCTGAGCATTTGGCTCGTGTAAAATTAATTTCAAAGAAAAATAAATTTTGTAGCATGTTGGTCTTAGGCGCCTAGTGCTTGGGCGCCATGTTGCTGATGTTCCCTGGGCGCGCCTATGCGCTTGTTGCCTTCCTGGGCGCCCAGCGCCTATGTGCGCGTGTTGCCTCCTGGGCGCCTAGCGCCTGTGCGCTGTTGCGCGTGTTGTTCCTGGGCGCCAGCGCCCATGCGCCTGTGCGTGTTGCCTCTCCTGGGCGCCAAGCGCTGTGTTGCCCCTGGGCGCCCAGCGCCCATGCGCCAGTTTCCAGGATGTCTAACATTTTTCCTAAAATTGTTTTTAACGTAACTTTTGACTCGGTTATCCAAATTCAACGGTTCAAAATGCGTTTTGAAGCTAATTTCAGTGCCTATCCAATAGTCTCAATTTTATGCAAAAATAATTTATTTTTACTGGTGTTTCTGGCTGATGGTGTTCAAGTGTCCAAATGGCTATTTTTACCCACTTTCCCTATGTCTTGTCAATGTCCTAAGTTGGTCTATTTGAATGGGTGTTGGTGTGAGTGGTGAGCTGACTTGGTGAGTGATGATGAGGTGAGATTGGTGAGCAGAGGCTTCGGCCTAATTTTAATTTGGTGAGTTAATTAATGCACTATGGTGAGACTAGAATTTAAAATGTGAAATTGACTGATTTGTGGTGTGTTGTGATGCATTCTCCATAACACCGCATGAAGCATGTGCATTATTGGTGAGCAGAGGCTACGGCCTAATTTGTATTTGGTGAGCAGAGGCTACGGCCTATTTGTATTTGGTGACGGATCCGACATGCATGTACCCGTGGAGTTTGGGTTGCATTACATGCATAACTCATATATTGTGTGGTGCTGTTTGGAAATACAATATTGATGTGATTGTTCCATTGTTGTGAATTGGTGTGCCTGATTTCCTTTTTCCTATGCATTGCTTAATTTCCATATGTTATTAATTATGAAAAGAGACTCACCCTACTGCCTTTATGTTGCTTCTTATGTCGGCAACGTGCAGGTAATGATGAGTGAAGGTTTCCTGTATGCCTTCGTCTGGTAGGAAGTGTCACGCTCTGATACGTAGCACCAGGGGGGGTGTCTTAGGTTTATGCTTTATTTTCTTAAAACTGCTAGACTTTGTTGGTGATGTATTGGTTTTAATTTTTGAACTCTTTATTATTCCGCTGCTGGTGGTGATTGGTTTTAGTGATGCGAACTGAACCTTCCTTACGGTGTTATGTATCTTGATATTTATGGAGTAAATGTAGCACTCGCTTGAAATGTTTTCAAAAAAAAAAAAAAAGACTCTGATTTTATTTAAAAGCTAAGTTATTAGAAAAGGGGTGTTACATTAGTGGTATCAGAGCAGTTCGGTCTGTCCGGCCGGTAGTCGAGTCGTCGTGTTGAGTAACATTGAGTTTGTTACTCGTTTCTGAATTCTGTTTTCTGTTGCAGTGCTAGAATGGCCAGACGGGACGATGCTGCACTTGCTGCTGCCTTGCAGGCAATAGCCGGGGCGATGGGTAATATACCCGGTGCTGTTAATGATGGGACGCGCAATTTGGCTACGTTCCAGAGAGAGAATCCACCTGTTTTTAAGGGCAAGTATAATCCAGATGGTGCTTTGGCATGGCTGAAAGAGATTGAAAGAATATTCCGGGTCATGGATTGTGATGATGCGCAGAAGGTCAGGTATGGTACCCATACGCTGGCAGAGGAAGCTGATAATTGGTGGATGGAGGTGAGGCAGAGATTAGAAACTGCTAATGATGAGATAACTTGGGCTGTTTTCCGTAGAGAGTTCTTGCGAAAGTATTTTCCTGAAGATGTGAGAGGTAAGAAGGAAATAGAATTCCTTGAGCTGAAGCAAGGAAGCATGTCAGTGACAGAGTATGCTGCCAAGTTCACTGAATTGGCTAAGTTCTATCCCCATTATGCTGATGCTGATTCTGAGTTCTCAAAGTGTATTAAGTTTGAGAATGGACTGAGGGCTGATATCAAGAAAGCTGTAGGGTACCAGAAGATTCGGGTATTCGCTGATTTGATCGACAGTTGCAGGATATATGAGGATGATAGTAATGCTCATTCTAAGGTCATGAGGGATCTGAGAGGTAAATTTCAGAATCGGGGTAAGCCATATGAGGTTCCAGCTGGTAAAGGTAAGCAGAGGTATGCTGATAATAAGAAAACAAGTGGGGGAGATGCCCCTGCGAAGGTTGTGTGCTACAGGTGTGGCAAACCGGGTCACAAGAGTTTTGACTGCTCAGATAATAAATGTTTCAAGTGCGGTAAAGAGGGTCATGTGGCTGCGAAATGTGAGAAAAGGGATGTGGTGTGCTACAATTGCGGGGAATCAGGTCATATCAGTACTAAGTGTACTAAGCCGAAGAAAGAGAAGTCCCATGGAAAAGTGTTTGCTCTCGCAGGATCAGAGGATACTAATGAGATTAGAGGTACATGTTTTATTAATGGTATTCCTTTGATTGCTATTATTGATACTGGTGCTACGCATTCATTTATTGCTGCTTTGTGTGCTGAGAAATTGGACCTTGTTTTATCTTCTATGATGAGGGAGATGGTTATTGACACTCCAGCTAAGGGTTCAGTAACTACCTCTCTTGTGTGTGCTAAGTGCCCTCTGTCAATCTTCGGCAGAGACTTTCTTGTTGATCTAATTTGTTTGCCGTTGGGAGGGTTGGATGTCATTCTTGGTATGGACTGGTTAGTATTTAACCATGTGCATATTAATTGTTTCCGGAGATCTGTGAGTTTCCTTCCTCCCGAAGAGGAAGAATCGGTGTTGTTGCCTGCTGGTCATTTGCATAAGGTAATGAGGGAAGGAGTTCATCTGTTTGCCTTGATGGCGTCATTGTCTGCTGAGAATCAGGCGATCATTGACAGGGTTCAAGTAGTGTGTGAGTTTCCTGAAGTGTTTCCGGATGAAATTCCAAGTGTCCCGCCAGAGAGAGAGGTTGAGTTTGCCATTGATCTTATACCTGGTACTAGGCCTGTGTCTATGGCACCGTACCGAATGTCAGCTTCAGAGTTGTCTGAATTGAAAAAAAACAATTAGAAGATCTGCTTGAGAAGAAATTTGTAAGACCAAGTGTGTCACCGTGGGGTGCTCCGGTATTGTTAGTGAAAAAGAAGGACGGGAGTATGAGACTTTGTGTCGATTATAGGCAATTGAACAAAGTGACAATAAAGAACCGGTATCCGCTTCCCAGAATTGACGATCTGATGGACCAGTTGGTAGGTGCCAAGGTGTTTAGTAAAATCGATTTGAGGTCGGGTTATCACCAGATCAAGGTAAAGGATGAAGACATTCAGAAAACCGCTTTCAGAACGAGATATGGGCACTATGAGTATTCTGTTATGCCGTTTGGTGTTAACAATGCGCCGGGTGTGTTTATGGAGTACATGAATCGTACCTTCCATAGTTACTTGGATCGGTTTGTAGTTGTGTTTATTGACGACATTCTGGTGTACTCTAAGACAGACGAGGAGCACGCAGAACATTTGAGGTTAGTGCTAGAAGTGTTGAAAGAAAAGAAATTGTATGCAAAATTGTCTAAGTGTGAGTTCTGGCTGAATGAAGTAGGTTTCCTTGGTCATATTATCTCTGGTAATGGTATAGCTGTGGACCCAGCCAAGGTTGATGCTGTGTCCCAATGGGAGAGCCCGAAGTCAGTTACAGAGATTAGAAGCTTCTTGGGATTAGCTGGTTATTACAGGAGATTTATTGAAGGTTTCTCGAGGTTGGCACTTCCGTTGACTCAATTGACATGTAAGGGAAAAGCTTTTGTGTGGGATGCCCGCTGTGAGGAGAGCTTCACTGAGTTGAAGAAGAGGTTGACTACGTCGCCCGTTTTGACTTTGCCTGTTCCTGATCGACCGTTTGTAGTATATTGCGATGCTTCCAAGATGGGTTTGGGAGGTGTATTGATGCAAGAGGGTAAGGTAGTAGCTTATGCGTCCAGACAGTTGAGGACCCATGAGAAGAACTACCCTACTCATGATTTAGAGCTGGCTGCGATTGTGTTTGTGCTGAAAATTTGGAGGCACTATCTGTATGGTACCAGATTTGAAGTGTTTAGCGACCATAAGAGTTTGAAATACTTGTTTGATCAGAAGGAGCTAAATATGAGACAGAGACGTTGGTTAGAATTGCTGAAGGATTATGATTTCGGCTTGAACTATCACCCCGGCAAAGCTAATGTCGTGGCTGATGCTTTAAGTCGGAAGAGTTTGCATATGTCGGCTATGATGGTGAAAGAGTTAGAATTGATTGAGCAGTTTCGGGACATGAGTCTGGTTTGTGAAGTGACACCGCAGAGTGTCAGATTGGGGATGTTGAAGATCGGCAATGAATTTTTGGTTAGTGTCCGAGAAGCCCAAAAGTTAGATGTAAAGTTGGTAGACCTGTTAGTTGGGAATGATCAAGATGTGGATGGAGAATTCAAGTTAGATTCCCAAGGTGTATTGAGATTCAGAGATAGGATCTGCATTCCTGACGATGCTGAGATGAAGAGAATGATTCTTGAGGAGAGCCATAGGAGCAAGTTGAGTATTCATCCAGGAGCTACGAAAATGTACCAAGATTTGAAGAGAATGTTCTGGTGGCCTGGTATGAAGAAGGATGTGGCGCAGTTTGTGTATTCGTGTCTGACTTGTCAGAAGTCTAAGATTGAGCATCAGAAGCCTGCGGGGTTGATGCAACCATTGGAGATTCCGGAATGGAAATGGGATAGCATTTCCATGGATTTTGTAACTGGTTTGCCAAATACAGTGAGAGGGTTTGATGCTATATGGGTGGTTGTGGACAGGTTGTCTAAGTCTGCTCATTTCTTACCAATTAATATGACTTATCCAGTTCCAAAGTTGGCAGAAATCTATATCAAGACTATTGTGAAGTTGCATGGCGTTCCGCTTAGTATTGTGTCTGATAGAGATCCAAGATTCACATCTGAATTTTGGAAAAGTTTGCAGGAAGCTTTGGGTTCTAAGTTGAGGTTGAGCTCCGCTTATCATCCGCAGACAGATGGTCAGACGGAGAGGACTATTCAGTCGTTAGAGGACTTGTTGAGAGCATGTGTTCTTGAGCAGGGAGGTTCATGGGATTCTCATCTTTCGTTGATAGAGTTCACCTATAACAACAGTTTTCATTCTAGTATCGGTATGGCACCGTTCGAGGCGTTGTATGGTCGGAGATGTAGGACTCCGTTGTGTTGGTATGAATCTGGGGAGAGTGCAGTGTTGGGGCCTGAGATTGTGCGAGAAACAACTGAGAAGGTAAAATTAATCCGTGAGAAGATGAAAGCGTCGCAGAGTCGACAAAAGAGCTATCATGATAAGAGAAGGAAGGATTTAGAGTTTCAGGCCGGTGATCATGTGTTTCTGAGAGTCACTCCGGTGACTGGTGTTGGGCGTGCCTTGAAATCTAAGAAGTTAACTCCCCGTTTCATTGGTCCGTATCAGATTACGGAGAGGGTGGGAAGTGTTGCCTATAGGGTGGCTTTGCCACCTAATCTTTCGAACTTGCATGACGTGTTTCACGTGTCACAACTTCGAAAGTATGTTCCGGACCCGTCCCATGTGATTCAGATGGATGAAGTAGAGGTGCGGGATAATCTCACCGTGGAGACTATGCCTGTGCGGATTGAAGATAGAGAAGTGAAGACTCTGAGAGGGAAAGAAATTCTTTTGGTGAAAGTGGTTTGGTTAGGAGCTGCTGGCGAGAGTATGACTTGGGAGTTGGAGAGCAAGATGCGGGAAGCATATCCGGAGTTGTTTGATTCAGGTAATTTCGAGGACGAAATATTCTAAGTGGGGGAGAGTTGTAACGCCCCAAAATAATTTAATTATTTATTTAATTAAGTTATTTAAGGCTTACAATATTTATTTAATTTAATTAAATAATTCAAGTTAATTATTTTATTTTATTTTATTAGGAGATGGTGTCACTATTTAGGTGGTGCGAGCAAGGGCCCGTGATCCACAATTAGGCCCGTGGCCCATTGCTTAGTCAAGTAATTCGACTCTCAAGGGGTCCTAGAAGCTAGTTTCATTTTGACTCAAGTGGGAAAAAAGAAAAGAAAGTAACGTAGAGAGAGTGAGAAGAGAAAGTTGCGAAGAGAAGGAGAGAAGAAGAGGAGAAGGCGAAGCACATAGAGAAGAGGAGGAGGCTCATTGGTGGCTTGCATTCTTCCCTTGGAGCTTGGCTAGCAATTCGATTTTCCATAAGGTTAGGGGGTCCTCTTTTTGTTCTTAATAGATATGCGAATTAGTGATGCTTAGGGTTAGGGTTCTAGAATAATTTTCCATGAACGAATTGTTGTTTTGACGATTAAATTATAGTGTTGTGATACTTGATTAGGAATTGCTCATGTTGAATTCGTATAATTGGTGAATTAAATTGTTGCTAAGTGATTCGCATGACACATGTTTGAGAATATGATTTGTTGATGTTTACTTGGTGAAAATTGAGGATCATGATGATGATTGAATTATACATATATGATTGGGTGTTTGGTGAATTTAATTTGGTGTTTAAAATTGAAGAATTCTGAATTTTGAAGCTCCTAGGCGCCTTGGGCGCCATATGCATTGTTGCTGTTTTTTTTTGGTTCTGCGCCTAGTCATGGGCGCCAGGCGCCCAGCAGTGTGCTGCGCCAGTTTTCCAAATTCTGTGTTGCTGTGTCTGTTGCCTGTGTTGCCAATCTGTGTTGCTGTGCCTGTTGCCTGTGTTGCCATTCTGTATTCCTGTGCTGCCAGTTTTGGCACATGTTGCTTGTGTCATGGGCGCCAAGGGCCCCAAAATCCGGGTGATAGTTTTGCGAAAATTGTTTTCAGGTTTTTATACTCAGGTAAAATGGCTCATGAAAACTGATTTTGGGCAACAAAGGAGTTGAGTTGTGTGTTTTCACTAGGTGCCTAGTGCATGGGCGCCAAAAATGATGTTCAATTTTTGATGAAAATATTATTGGGTTTTCATGTTCTGAGCATTTGGCTCGTGTAAAATTAATTTCAAAGAAAAATAAATTTTGTAGCATGTTGGTCTTAGGTGCATAGTGCTTGGGCGCCATGTTGCTGATGTTCCCTGGGCGCGCCTATGCGCTTGTTGCCTTCCTGGGCGCCCAGCGCCTATGTGCGCGTGTTGCCTCCTGGGCGCCTAGCGCCTGTGCGCTGTTGCGCGTGTTGTTCCTGGGCGCCAGCGCCCATGCGCCTGTGCGTGTTGCCTCTCCTGGGCGCCAAGCGCCCATGCGCCAAGCGCTGTGTTGCCCCTGGGCGCCCAGCGCCCATGCGCCAGTTTCCAGGATGTCTAACATTTTTCCTAAAATTGTTTTTAACGTAACTTTTGACTCGGTTATCCAAATTCAACGGTTCAAAATGCGTTTTGAAGCTAATTTCAGTGCCTATCCAATAGTCTCAATTTTATGCAAAAATAATTTATTTTTACTGGTGTTTCTGGCTGATGGTGTTCAAGTGTCCAAATGGCTATTTTTACCCACTTTCCCTATGTCTTGTCAATGTCCTAAGTTGGTCTATTTGAATGGGTGTTGGTGTGAGTGGTGAGCTGACTTGGTGAGTGATGATGAGGTGAGATTGGTGAGCAGAGGCTTCGGCCTAATTTTAATTTGGTGAGTTAATTAATGCACTATGGTGAGACTAGAATTTAAAATGTGAAATTGACTGATTTGTGGTGTGTTGTGATGCATTCTCCATAACACCGCATGAAGCATGTGCATTATTGGTGAGCAGAGGCTACAGCCTAATTTGTATTTGGTGAGCAGAGGCTACGGCCTATTTGTATTTGGTGACGGATCCGACATGCATGTACCCGTGGAGTTTGGGTTGCATTACATGCATAACTCATATATTGTGTGGTGCTGTTTGGAAATACAATATTGATGTGATTGTTCCATTGTTGTGAATTGGTGTGCCTGATTTCCTTTTTCCTATGCATTGCTTAATTTCCATATGTTATTAATTATGAAAAGAGACTCACCCTACTGCCTTTATGTTGCTTCTTATGTCGGCAACGTGCAGGTAATGATGAGTGAAGGATTCCTGTATGCCTTCGTCTGGTAGGAAGTGTCACGCTCTGATACGTAGCACCAGGGGGGGGTGTCTTAGGTTTATGCTTTATTTTCTTAAAACTGCTAGACTTTGTTGGTGATGTATTGGTTTTAATTTTTGAACTCTTTATTATTCCGCTGCTGGTGGTGATTGGTTTTAGTGATGCGAACTGAACCTTCCTTACGGTGTTATGTATCTTGATATTTATGGAGTAAATGTAGCACTCTCTTGAAATGTTTTCAAAAAAAAAAAAAAAGACTCTGATTTTATTTAAAAGCTAAGTTATTAGAAAAGGGGTGTTACACCGGCGACCTCCAATCCGCTTCCAAAGCTTTCCACTCGATCGCGAAACCTCTTGTCGACCGAAATACCGAATTCCCCGAAATTCTCCACGGATACTATTCATCATCTTCCTCCTCTAACCTCCATGACACTATTCACACATAATCCCAATAATTTTGATTTTTCAACCTAACTCACCCAACTAGCTCCCAATCATCCAATCGAACTCTAATACTCGAGCAATCCACCTTGGGTTCGTTCCTAACCGAACCTAAACCTTCAAAACCCACCCAAAATCGGATTTCCCACAAAAGCTCCAAAAAACGAAAATGGCCAAGTGAGAGAGAGTGAGCTGATCGTCACGAAATTGGTACCAAAACGAAGAGGAAGGAACGCCGAACATTTTTCGTGTTGGAAGGAAGTCGTTTCGGTGAAGTCTTCTCACTCCCTCTTCTCTTCTCCCTCACGCCATCTCTCTCTTTTCCTCTTTTCTTTCTTTCCTTTCTTTCTTTCACGGCTCTGTATCTCTTTCTCCTCTTCCCTTTCTTTATTTTTATTTCTTTTCTTTTATAACACACACACATACACGTATACACATTTATTTATTTAATAAATATATGGCAACGTGGTCAAATTACCATATTGATCTAAATCTCCTATTTCGATTCCGAAACTTCCTTGATCCGTATTATCCGGTTAACGATCCGATGACAACCAATAAATAATTTTAGCACTCAGTAAATTTACCAGTCAAGTACTAAATTAATTTAATTGAGTTAACATCCAAATAATCCCATTAATTATTTTGCGGATGTTACATTCTCCCCAACTTAAAAGAATTTTGTCCTCAAAATTTCGTCAAATCTTTCGTCCGACTAACCGAGGATCGATATCCTCAGAAAGGTCTAAATTGGCTGAAAAACAATCTCGAACTAACGAAATGAGCGTAGGAACTCTTCTCAAGTGGGCACATCAATCTCCAAGTATGATCCACTACTACCTTGATACGAACTCTCTGGTTACGAATCAACACGAGAAACTCCTCTTTCGCCTACATAGGCTCGGCACCGCGTTCGAAAACACTTCCGAAGCTTCATTCCTCACTTGCTCCCCAACTTGATTAATCCAAATCAAAGTACTCCTCGGTAGATGTAAAAACAAACACGATTTCCTCGAAAGGTGTAAACACTTTCTCAACAAATCTTCTAATATCCTTAACGGTTCTCGTACATACCGACAATGTGACGAAAAAGTCACTTGTGAAACTTGTTGACTCGCTTCCAAGTCTTCGAGGTAAAACTTTTTCAAAAAGATGAGATTTGGGTTTTATCAAAAGCTCTGACCTTAAACGTAGAAATAAACCACGAGGACATCAAATAAATTGAACGTAATGAAAATCACCTCAGTTGTTGTCCAAACAACTATCAAACAGAACTTAGAGCTCCTTTCCGAATTAGTCAATAGCATTGAGAGCTTCCCCTCAATCTAAGTAATCCTTCTAGGATTTTCCTATATCAGATTTCATTAGCCTCTTGATTCGTTCCCAAAATTAACTTTAGCATGCGGTTTTCACAAAAACGATTTTTTCAAAACTATTACACCGCACGCCAAGCTTCACTTCGGAAATTTCTGTCACTTATAAGCAGATCCATCAATTAATCCTTTGATGGTTATTCACAACGTGAAAACAGTCAGCAGTTACCTCACTTACATATTCGTATTCACGTTCGACTTGTCAAACGGAATCTCATAATACTATCTCATTGCTAACCTTCACAAAGGAGAGGTTAACAAACTAATACCTCTGCTTTATATTCTGTACACCCTGGAACAGAATATAAACTTCGGTGTGCTTCCTCCAACACTTGCCTTTTATTGTTCTCATCATCGGCCGCACAGATTCTACCGTTGAAACAACTGACTCCATCACTATCCATAGTAAAATCTGGAAATACCCTTTGTGATTGTAGCTTCACATCAACTTCCTATGCTAAGCGTATAGAATCCCTTAGGGAGCTAGAGATCCTCATATGGCTCAACACTAACAGGTTCCTCTCGATCTTGAATTTAGATTTAAGTCTCTATCAGACTCTAATAATTCCACCTAATGCATCATAATTCTGCCGTGTGGAGCGAATTCCTACTACTCGCATCAGCTACAACATTGGAATTTCCTGGATGATACTCCAACCCGAAGTCATAATCCTTCAGAAATTCTACACTCTTCTCTGCCTGCTATTCAGTTCTTTCTGATCAAACAGATACCTTAAACTCTTGTGACCACTAGAGACTTCGAAACGAGACCCATACAGGTAACGTCTCCAAATCTTCAGTGCATACACAATAGCTATTAACTCCAATTCATGAGTTGGATAATTCTCTTCACGAGACCTTAATTGTCTGGACGCCTAAGTTACCACTTGGTGATTTTGCATTAAAACACATCCTAAACCCTTCCCTGAAGCGTCATCGAAAATTTGAAATTCCAATGACGAATCCGGAAGAATCAGGATTGGAGCAGAAGTCAAAATCTTCAACTCTTGAAAACATTCTTCACAATCGGCATCCCACGTAAACGGATGACCCTTACGAGTTAACCGAGTAAGTGGAAAACTAACTGTGAGAACCCTTGAACAAATCTCTTATAGTAACCAGCTAGACCCAAGAAACTTCTTATTTCAGTGACTGATGTTGGTCGTTCCCAATTCAACACCGCTTCTACTTTACTGGGATCTACAGAAACTCCCGACTTGGGAAATCACATGTCCCAAAGACTTTACCTCTGACACCCAAAAATCACACTCCGAAGGTTCCAAGTACAACTTCTTTTCTCGAAGTACTTTCAGAACAATGCGGATATGTTGGACATGCTCCTCAATGGTCTTCGAGCACATCGAGATACCATCAATGAAAACGACTACAAATTGATCTAGGTAATTGAGGAAAACTCGGTTCAGGTAATCCGTGAATACCGCCGGAGAATTAGTCAAACCGAAGGGCATCACTACCCACACATAATGTCCATACCTAGTACTGAAAGCTGTCTTCGGAATATCTAAGGCTCTAACTTTTATTTGATGATGTCCTGACCTCAGATCAATTTTAGAAACACTGCAGCACCTCAAATTGCTCAAGCAAATCGTCTATCCTTGGTAAGGGATATTTGTTCTTGATCGTCACTTTGTTGAGTTGTCGATAACCGATGTACAATCTCATGCTACTATATTTCCTTTTGACTAATCACACCAGAGCACTCCTTAGAGAAGCACTCAGTCGAATAAATTTCTTTAACATCGACTCTTCAAGTTGAGACTCCATTTCCTTTAATTCTCAAGAAACCTTCAATAAGAAACATTAGATATTGATCCCGTGCCAGGAACCAATTCTACAGTAAACTCTACCTCTCGCTCGGGAGGTTCAGAAGAAACTTCATCCAGAAAAACATCCAGAGAACATCCAAAAAGTCATTCACAACTTGTACAGATGATAAATCTAACACTAGTTCCAGTGCATGCAGATAACATACTAACATGTGCTTCTGCACCTTGGAGTGAAGATTGACCGTCTAAGGTGAACTAGGTAACCGCTTTAGAATTTGCCTTAGACAATTCAACTGATTCTGAAGCGAAGCTGATAGTTGATTAACACAGTCGATTGCAACATGATTTGCAGTCATCCAATTCATACCCAAAATGGTGTTCACACTTCTCGCAGGCAAACAATAAATTCTACAACGAAATTTCTGCCTTCTATGACAAGTAAACAATTCTATACAAAGATTATGTCTGGACACGACCCTTAGCAGCAGTTAAAATAGTTATCGGCTCGGATAGCGATGATAAGGCTAATCCCAACCGATTCACACGCGATCGGGATATACAGCAATAGGTTGCACCCGAATCTTATAATATACTGATCGAGTTATTGAAAACTGATCTCATACTCATCAGTAGATCGTCTGCAGTCGTAACTGCCTAAACATCCAAAATGTTGACTCGTCATTGCCTTAGAGCTGCTTGTAACTCCTTGAAACTCTTCCTTACGGGGCACTCTTTACCATAGTGACCCTCTACATTTCTATAATAGCACCGATTAGATCTTCGCTTGCAATCACCGCTGTGAGCCTTTCCACAGTTAGAAGCTCTTCTGACCTTTGAAGAATCAAAAAAATTGCATCTGCTTTTCCTTCGATGAAATTACCTTAGGACTTTGCATTCGGAGTTGATATTTCAACTACCTTCTTTCCTTTCCCATATTTCCTATGAGATCATCCTCGGCGACATAGGCTGATTGCACTAAGGCAACATAATTGGTAGCAGTATAAGAACTGAGACAATAAATCATAAAAACACTTGTGCCCGTCTTAGACTTCTGCATTCTCCGTTCGTCATCCGAAGCTTACTTTACCACTTGGTAAAACTGAGACAACTTCTCAAACTTAGCGGTGTATTCTTCCACCGTCATGTCACCTTTCCTGAGGATGCACCGGTTGAAGATTCCGATTGTGGTCGAGGATTGCGTCTTGATCATCCAGTCATAATTCCGCTTATGATGCACTAAGTATTAAGTTGATCAGGCTCAATGTCTCTTAGCATCACAAGTGTAATTACAAAAAGGACTAGCAAGGAATCGACTCAACCCTAAACTAAGTCCGACTAGGTCGAACTGCTTTGATACCAACTGTAACACCCCGGTATTTTTATCAGGTAAAAATACCCAAGTGTACCATCATAAAATAATCAGAGATATTTTTCCTGTTTTAGATATTGAACATAAATAAAAACAACTCATAACTTAGAGTCCAATATCCAAATACCAAGAAATAGCGGAAACGATTTTACAACTTTTACTGATACAAGTTATACAATCGAAAATACAAAAATCTCGAGGGAAAGACAATAACAATGAAAACTAAGTCTTCACCGTCTTCATATGCACACCACCTAGCTGTGCTTCTTCACCTTTTCTTTTTCCCCTGTTTCTCTGTAAAAACCACAAAATATAAACAGTGAGATACAATCTCAGTGAGTTCTACCGAGACCCCTACTAACACTCTCGATCCATTTTTGAAACGTTTTTAAGATTCGACACAACACCGACCGCAATCCGCTTGCAAATCTCGGTGGACCATACAATAAGGCTTCGACCTAGTAAGACACCGGCTGCAATCTCTTTGCGTCTCCCGATGAACTAGCATCCTAGGCCCTTCTACGTGACACCGGCTGCAATCTATTTGCGTCTCCCGGCGCACATAGTACAATACTTTTAACATAACACCGGCTGCAATCTCTTTGCGTCTCCCGGCGAACTCCTATCCAATAACAGTTCCGCTATTGGCCTCAGAGCCTAGGGTAAGGGATCATGACTTCCCCGCCTAGTATGTTAACATGGGTCGTCACCCAAACTCGATATAATATATATATCTATATATTTACAATCATATGAACATTTAGTTCATTTACATTCAGACCAATAACTGAACATAACACCCGTATCGGGCCGTTTCCCATAGTCGATATAATATATATATCGTGGATCGTAGACCGATTTAGACAATGAATAATAATCATCTCGCGTTAGTTATACCGTACCACCTAGGACTCATAGTCCGTTTTATTATTAATAAATATATCCGCACACGTGTACTATTATTCGGCTTTTCGAAACAATTTCAACTTCGAAAGTATTTTATAAAACACTTTTGAAACATACCCAAAATCATGGCATTATAAGCCTAATATCATTATAGAAGGGTTAGGAAAGGATTAGGAGAGGATTGGAATCGATCGGGATCGTTTCGGGCAAGTTTGGAAAATTTTGGACAGAACACAGCGCACGGTTCGTGCGCCCATACGCACGGGTCGTGCGCCCTGTAGTGCATTTTTGAAAACAGAAACAGAAAAATCCGCACGATCCGTGCGCCTGAGACGCACGGGTCGTGCGCTTTTGACAGCATTGTATTTTATCCCGTTTTCGCATTTTTCGTCGTTCCGACCAATTCCGATACCTGTTCCAGTCCAGTCCCAACATAAAAACAGTCCAAAATATATACAGACAATAATAATCATCCTCAATAAATCCAAAAACCGATTGGACATAAAACGCGATTTTCATACAAAATACGTTTTCGATAACGAACCAAAACCGAAACACATTTCACAATTTAAGTTAATTAATTTAAAAACCTAAACGTGAGTAAAACTCACCCTTGAAGCGTGAACCACGATCGAGCGGAATTCACCGAGTAGCCACACGAACATTCCCCGCTCCGGCGACCTCCAATCCGCTTCCAAAGCTTTCCACTCGATCGCGAAACCTCTTGTCGACCGAAATACCGAATTCCCCGAAATTCTCCACGGATACTATTCATCATCTTCCTCCTCTAACCTCCATGACACTATTCACACATAATCCCAATAATTTTGATTTTTCAACCTAACTCACCCAACTAGCTCCCAATCATCCAATCGAACTCTAATACTCGAGCAATCCACCTTGGGTTCGTTCCTAACCGAACCTAAACCTTCAAAACCAACCCAAAATCGGATTTCCCACAAAAGCTCCAAAAAACGAAAATGGCCAAGTGAGAGAGAGTGAGCTGATCGTCACGAAATTGGTACCAAAAC
>JAZGSX010000028.1:57500-65000 GCA_039519185.1 Astragalus membranaceus
GTCTATTGTATTGGTTGTCAAATCTGTTTTCGATCAGAACGAGAATCGGGATTGAGCGGAATAGCGGTTTTCGCGCAAAACCGCCAAAATTCTGCAGCATCAGGTCCCCATCGCGTCGCGACCTCCCTCCTTCGCGTCGCGACCATGCTTCAGTTTGCAACGAAAATATTTCTGTCATTTTCCGCGTCGCGACGGTTTCGTATCGCGTCGCGACGTTTTGCAGATTTTCAACAGTTTTTCACTGATTTTGTTTTCGCGATATCTTTTGATCCGGAGACCCGATTGAGGTGTTCTAAGATGCGTTGGAAAGCTTATTCAGAGGCCTAACTGAATATTCTATTTTCAAGGCAAAACGAATTGTTTTTGATATGGAAAATTGTGTCGAAAAGCGGTCAACTAGAGTGCGAGTGTGAACTTGGATTTTATAAAATGTGGATTAAAGTGTTTCACTGATTGTTTGATTTGATGGACCGTGGGTTCATAGTACTGTAGATATATATATATATTATATCGAGTTTGGGTGACGACCCATGTTGACATACTAGCCGGGGCAGTCATGATCCCTTACCCTAGGCTCCGTGCCATTAGGAAACACTATTGGTAAGGGGGTTCACCGGGTTTGGAAGCGGTTACGCAGTCGGTGTTATGTCAAATTGTTTGTTGTACGATTCACCGGGTTTGGAAGCGGTAACGCAGTCGGTGTCGTACTGAGTCACAACAGGTTCACCGGGTTTGGAAGCGGTAACGCAGTCGGTGATCTGTTAAAAGTTAAGTAATGCGGTTCACCGGGTTTGGAAGCGGTAACGCAGTCGGTGCCGTGTCACATTAAATAAAAATTCATAATTGAACCGAGAGTGTTAGTAGGGGTCTCGGTAGAACTCACTGAGATTGTATCTCATTGTTTATATGTTGTGGTTTTACAGATAACAGGGAAAGTGGAGATCCAAGAGGCACGAGTAGGTGGTACTCGGATGGTTGCTGAAGACTTAGCTTTTATGCTAAGTTATATTTTCCCCTTGTTAGTTATGTATCACAACATTATGGCTTTAGCTGTTGTAAAAGTTATGTATTTATTTCCGCTTTCTTGTTTGATATTGAACACTGTATTTCACAGATGGTTTATGGTCTTAGTTATGTTTAAGACTGTTCTGTGGTTATTCAGTGAAAATTTTTATAGTGATGTTCAGTATTTAAACAGGAAATATATCTCTGATGTGTTACTAATGTGCACTTTGGTATTTTTAATCGATAAATTATACCGGGGTGTTACAGTTAGTATCAGAGCAGTTCGACCTAGTCGGACTTAGTTTAGGGTTGAGTCGATTCCTTGTTAGTCCTTGTTGTAATTACACTTGTGATGCTAAGAGACATTGAGCCTGATCAACTTAATACTTAGTGCATCATAAGCGGAATTATGGAAGGATGATCAAGACGCAATCCTCGACCAAGGTCGGAATCTCCAACCGATGCATCCTCAGGAAAGGTGACATTACGGTGGAAGGATACACCGCTAAGTTTGAGAAGTTGTCTCAGTTTTACCAAGTGGTAAAGTAAGCTTCGGATGACGAACGGAGAATGCAGAAGTATAAGACGGGCATAAGTGCTTTTATGATTTATGGTCTCAGTTCTTATACTGCTACCAATAATGTTGCCTTGGTGCAATCATCCTATGTCGCCGAGGATGATCTCATGAGGAATATGGGAAAGGAAAGGAGGTAGTTGAAATATCAGCTCCGAATGGAAAGTTCTAAGATAATTTCATTAAAGGAAAAGCAGGTGCAACTCTTTGATTCTTCAAAGGTCAGAAGATGTTCTAACTGTGAAAAGTCTCACATCGGTGATTGCAAGCGAAGATCTAATCGGTGCTATTATAGAAAAGTAGAGGGTCACTATGGTAAAGAGTGCCCCGTAAGGAAAAGTTCCAAGGAGTCACAAGCAGCTCCAAGGCAAGGACGAGTCAACATTCTGGATGTTTAGGCAGTTACAATTGCTGACAAGTTACTGAGGGGTATGGAATCAGTTTTCAATAACTCTGTCAGTATATTATATGGTTCGGGTACAACCTATTGCTGTATATCCCGATCGCGTGTGAATCGGTTGGGATTAGCCTTATCATCGCTATCCGAGCCGATGACTATTTTAACTACTGCTAAGGGTCGTGTACAGACTTAATCCTTGTATAGAATTGTCAACTTGTCATAGGAGGCAGAAATTTCGTTGTAGAATTTATTGTTTGCCTATGAGAAGTGTGGACACCATTTTGAGTATGGATTGGATGACTGCAAATCATGTTGCAATCGACTGTATTAATCAGCTATCAGCTTCGCTTCAGAATCAGTTAAATTGCCTAGGACAAATTCTGAAACGGTTGCCTAGTTCACCTTAGACGGTCAATCTTCATTCCAAGGTGCGGAATGACATGTTAGTATGTTATCTGCATCCACTGAAACTAGTTTGGATTTGGCGAACATTTAGATTGTGAATGACTTTCTGGATGTTTTCACGATGAAGTTTCTTCTGAATCTCCTGAGCGAGAGGTAGAGTTTACGGTAGAATTGGTTCCTGGTACGGGATCAATATCTATTGTTTCTTATTGAATGTTCCTTTAGAATTCAAGGAAATGGAGTCTCAACTTGAAGAGTCGACGTTAAGGAAATTCCTTCGACCGAGTGCTTCTCTAAGGAGTGCTCTGGTGTGGTTAGTCGAAAGGAAAAATGGTAGCATGAGATTGTGTATTGATTACCGACTACTCAACAAAGCGACAATCAGGAATAAATATCCCTTACCAAGGATAGACGATTTGCTTGAGCAATTTGAGGTGCTGCAGTGTTTCTAAAATTGATCTGAGGTCAGGACATCATCAAACAAAAGTAAGAGCCTTAGATAGTCCGAAGACAGTTTTCCGTACTAGGTATGGACATTACGAGTAAGTAGTGATGCCTTTTGGTCTACCTAATGCTCCAGCGGTATTCATGGATTACCTGAACCGAGTTTTTCCTCAAATACCTAGATCAATTTGTAGTCGTTTTCATTGAGGGTATCTCGATGTGCTCGAAGACCATTGAGAAGCAAATCCAACATCTCCTCATTGTTCTGAGTGTACTCCGAGAAAAGAAGTTGTACTTGAAACCTTCGGAGTGTGATTTTTGGGTGTCAGAGGTAAAGTCTTTGGGACATGTGATTTCCCAAGTCGGAAGTTTCTGTAGATCCCAGTAAGAAGGAATCGGTGTTGAATGGGAGTGACCGACGTCAGCCGCAGAGATCAAAAGTTTCTGGGTCTAGCCGGTTACTGTAAGAGGTTTGTTAAAGGGTCCTCACAGTTAGTTGTCCACTTACTCAGTTAACTCGTAAGGGGTCAACCTTTTACGCGGGATGCTGATTGTGAAGAATGTTTTCAGGAATTGAAGGTTTGGTTGACTTCTGCTCCATTCCTGATTCTTCCGGATCCGTCTTTGAAATTCCAAATTTTACGACGATGTTTCTGGGGAGGGTTTAGGAGGTGTTCTTGTGCAGAATCAACAAGAGGTAGCTTCTGCGTCCAGGCAATTGAAGACTCATGAGGAGAATTATCTGACTCATGATTTGTAATTGGCATCTATTGTGTATGCACTGAAGATTTGGGGACGTTACCTGTATGGGTCTCGTTTCGAAGTCTCTAGTGGTCACAATAGTTTAAGGTATCTGTTTGATCAGAATGAACTGAATAGCAGGCAGAGAAGTGTGTAGAATTTCTGAAGGATTATGACTTCGGGTTGAAGTATCATCCAGGAAATTCCAATGTTGAGGCTGATGCATGGGATGGAATCATCGGAGTCTTTTGGAGACTCAAATCTGAATTCAAGATCGAGAGGAACCGGTTAGTGTTGAGCCATATGAGGATCTCTAGATCCCTAAGGGATTCTATACGCTTAGCACAGGAAGTTGATGTGAAGCTACATTCACAAAAGGTATTTCCAGATTTTACCATGGATAGTGATGGAGTCAATTGTTCCAACGGTAGAATCTGTGCGCTCGATGATGAGATCAATAAAAGACAAGTGTTAGAGGAAGCACACCGAAGTTTGTATTCTGTTCCAGGGTGTACAGAATATAAAGCAGATGTATTAGTGGCGAGGTATTAGTTTGTTAACCCTCCTTTGTGAAGGTTAACAATGAGATAGTATTATAAGATTCCGTTTGACAAGTCAAACGTGAATACGAATATGTAAATGAGGTAACTGCTGACTGCTTTCACGTTGCGAATAACCATCAAAGGATTAATTGATGGATCTACTTGTAGGTGACTGAAATTTCCGAAGTGAAGCTTGGCGTGCGGTGTAATAGTTTTGAAAAAAAAAATCGTTTTTGTGAAAACCCGCATGCTAAAGTTAATTTTGGGAACGAATTAAGAGGCTAATAGGATATGATTGAGGAGGAAAAATCTTTGGAGGATTACTTAGGTTGAGGGGAAGCTCTCAACGCTATTGACTAATTCGGAAAGGAGCTCTAAGTTCTGTTTGATAGTTGTTTGGACAACAACTGAGGTGATTTTCAGTACGTTCAATTTATTTGATGTCCCCGTGGTTTATTTCTATGTTTAAGATAAACGTTTCTGGTAAATCCTCATTTCATCTTCTTTCGAAAAGTATTATCTCGAAATCTTGGGGGCGAGTTAAGAAGTTTCACAGATGACTTTCCGTCACATTTTTCAGTGTGTACGGGAACCGTTAAGGATATTAGAAGATTTGTTGAGAAAATGTTTACACCCTTCGAGGAAATCGTGTTTGTTTTTACCCTTACCGAGGAGTACCAATTTGTGGATCTCATATTCGACCTGTATCTCTATCAAGTGTCTTGTATTAAACCCTTTGATTTAGATTAATCAAAGTTGGGGAGTAAGCGAGGATAACTGGAATGAAGCTTCGAAAGTATTTTCGAACGCGGTGCCGAGCCTATGTAGGCGAAAGAGGAGTTTCTCGCGTTGATTCGTAACCAGAGAGTTCGTATCAAGGTAGTAGTGGATCATACTTGGAGATTGATGTGACAACTTTAGAAAGATTTTCTACACTCATTTCGTTAATTCAAGATTGTTTTCTCGCAAATTTAGACCTTTCTGGGAATGTCAACCCTCGGTTAGTCGGATGAAAGACTTAGCGAAATTTTGAGGACAAAGTTCTTTTAAGTTGGGGAGAATGTAACATCCGCAAAATAATTAACCGAATTATTTGGATGTTAACCCAATTAAATTAATTTAGTACTTGACTGGTAAATTTATTGAGTGCTAAAATTATTTATTGGTTGTCATCGGATCGTTAACCGGATAATACGGATCAAGGAAGTTTCGGAATCGAAATAGGAGATTTATATCAATATGGTAATTTGACCACGTTGCCATATATTTATTAAATAAATATATGTATATACGTGTGTGTGTGTTAATATGAAAGGAAAGAATTGAAAGAAATAAAAGGAAGCCACGCGTGAAACAGAGGAAAAGAATGAAAGAAAAGAAAGAATGGAGAAAGTGAGAAAGGGAGGAAACGTAGAGGAAGAAGAGAAGAGGGAGAGAGAAGACCTCACCCAAACCTCAAGCTTCCTTCACCAAAAATGTTCCCCACATCCTTCTCTTCATATTGACACCAAGATCTTCATCATCCATTCTTTATCCTCCATTTCACCATTTTCGAATTTGGAGAGGGAGGAGAAGAAATGTTGTGTTGTCTTCTTCATCAAGTGTCCTAGAGGTTAGGGAAGTCGAATATGTGGTTGGTTGCTAGCTTGGAATGAAGAATCAAAGGTTTCAAGAGTTAGGGTTAGAGGAATCAAGATTTTGGATTATGGATGAATAGTAAATTGGGGGTTGAAGAAGATGAATAGTGCATTTTGGAGGTCTCGGGATTGAGCGGAAAGATTGAAAGCGGTTGCGGACGTCGCCGGAGCGTGGAATGGATTCGGGGAACGTTCGTGTGGTTACTCGGTGATTTTGAAGTCTCGGTGATTTTGAAGTCTCGGTGATTTCGAGGTCTCGGAGTCGGTTCACGCTTCAAGGGTGAGTTTTACTCACGCTTAGGATTTTATGTTTCGAATTAATTAATTAACTGTTTTACCGCTTTCGCTGGACTGGAATATTATTTGATAATCGAGTTTGAGAGATTTTGGGTGGAAAACCGTTATTTGAAAATATGTCGCGTTTTGATACAATTCGATTACAATGAGTTTTTGATTGATTTGTTTGATTGTGTGACTTTGATTGAGACTGTTTTTATAGTCGTCAAATCTGTTTTCGGTCGGAACGAGAATCGTTCGAGAACTTTCGGGTCAAAAACCGTTATTTCGGAATATGTCGTATTTTGGTAAAATTCGTTTTGATCGAGTTTTTGATTGGATTGATTGATTGTGTGGTTTGTATTGGGTCTATTGTATTGGTTGTCAAATCTGTTTTCGATCAGAACGAGAATCGGGATTGAGCGGAATAGCGGTTTTCGCGCGAAACCGCCAAAATTCTGCAGCATCAGGTCCCCATCGCGTCGCGACCTCCCTCCTTCGCGTCGCGACCATGCTTCAGTTTGCAACGAAAATATTTCTGTCATTTTCCGCGTCGCGACGGTTTCGTATCGCGTCGCGACGTTTTGCAGATTTTCAACAGTTTTTCACTGATTTTGTTTTCGCGATATCTTTTGATCCGGAGACCCGATTGAGGTGTTCTAAGATGCGTTGGAAAGCTTATTCAGAGGCCTAACTGAATATTCTATTTTCAAGGCAAAATGAATTGTTTTTGATATGAAAAATTGTGTCAAAAAGCGGTCAACTAGAGTGCGAGTGTGAACTTGGATTTTATAAAATGTGGATTAAAGTGTTTCACTGATTGTTTGATTTGATGGACCGTGGGTTCATAGTACTGTAGATATATATATATTATATCGAGTTTGGGTGACGACCCATGTTGACATACTAGGCGGGGCAGTCATGATCCCTTATCCTAGGCTCCGTGCCATTAGGAAACACTATTGGTAAGGGGGTTCACCGGGTTTGGAAGCGGTTACGCAGTCGGTGTTATGTCAAATTGTTTGTTGTACGATTCACCGGGTTTGGAAGCGGTAACGCAGTCGGTGTCGTACTGAGTCACAACAGGTTCACCGGGTTTGGAAGCGGTAACGCAGTCGGTGATCTGTTAAAAGTTAAGTAATGCGGTTCACCGGGTTTGGAAGCGGTAACGCAGTCGGTGCCGTGTCACATTAAATAAAAATTCATAATTGAACCGAGAGTGTTAGTAGGGGTCTCGGTAGAACTCACTGAGATTGTATCTCATTGTTTATATGTTGTGGTTTTACAGATAACAGGGAAAGTGGAGATCCAAGAGGCACGAGTAGGTGGTACTCGGATGGTTGCTGAAGACTTAGCTTTTATGCTAAGTTATATTTTCCCCTTGTTAGTTATGTATCACAACATTATGGCTTTAGCTGTTGTAAAAGTTATGTATTTATTTCCGCTTTCTTGTTTGATATTGAACACTGTATTTCA
>JAZGSX010000028.1:97500-107500 GCA_039519185.1 Astragalus membranaceus
AGTTGTCCAGTGTCGAGTCTAGTTATCTCTCGAGTCTTGGTACTCGTTCTAACCATAATTTGTGTTACAGTGATTAGCTGAATTGGCCAGACGGTACGATTGCTATTGTTGATACTGATGCTGCTTGTCGTTTTATTGCTGCTATGTGCGTATTTGCTCTGAGTACTTTGTGTAACTGCTACGTTAGTTATTTGCTCTGAGTACTTTTTCTCACTACCATATGTTGCGATATTTTAAATGTTAAGTGATAGTTTCACCGACATGTTGCATTCATTTGAGTAATTGTAGTTAATGAAGTGATTGAATTTTGTTGATTAAGCCACTTGATATATAGAACTAGATAAAGTTAGACTCTGAGAGAGTTTTGTACTTGCGTCCTAATTTTACTCTATGGTATGTCGATGATTGCCTCGGCAAGTTTACATGTTCTATTTAAACTCCCTTGAAATGTAGAAAAACTCAGTGAAGTGGGATAATAAAGTTAGAGAAAATGCTTTGGGGTTCAAATTGCCGTCTTTGCATGTTTATAGTGTTAGGTTGCATATGCTTAGACCACTAAGTTATGAAACTAGAGATTAACTAGCGGGAACTACTGATTTAATTATGGCGTGCTATCTGAAAGTGGTTTTCTCGCTCTACTATGATTTCGTGTTTGTTGACTCTCAAATTTTAAAAAGTTATGTGTCTAAAGAATGCTTGACTGCTTTACGTGTTTTCTCTAGGATGATAATTGATCTCAATCTCGATTAAGTGCTCCTGTTCCTTTGGATTTTGTAAGGGCGGGTCTTACCTCATAATAGGGTTTGGAATGGGTTTTATGTCTTGGGGATTTATGCCATTTTCTTACCATTCGAGTGATGAAATTGATATGGGTTTGAATGGTGAAAGATTGATTGTCTCTCTATGCGTTATTGGAATTTAATGGATTAGAATATGTATGTGAAAATCGAACCATATGCCAATTGATGAATGATCTATGTGTTTTGAAAGGAATTTGATGTTTTGAAAGTATATATCCCTATACATTCCCACGGGTGTATAGGCGCCAGTTTATGTTGTGGTGCTGTTTGATGCTGTGTACTGTTTAACTGTGTTGTAGTGCTGTTTGATGCGGTGATGCTGGTGCTGGTACACCTTGTGTGTTAGAGTTGTTGTTGGGTAATTATTGGTGTTCTCGACTGCTTGTATAAATATAAAATGATGGTGTAACGACGGGGGTCTAAGGACCAAAGCGACGGGTTAATGATGTTGATGATGAAGGATTGTTTTAATTGTGATGTTATTTTGTTTAATTGTTGACGTTGTCACGTGATCTAACATATGAGAGGACGAGGTGAATTTCGATTTTGATGGTTTTGGTGTGGTTAGTGTCGGTTTCATGAATATAGAGATGAGAACATATGAATGAGTTATGTTGCTGTTTTTATAAATAATTGTGTGCTGTTTTATAAAAGAATAGGTTGCTGTTTGTACGGGATATGTTGCTATTTTTCTTATTAAGTTAAAAATGCCACGTTTTTGTATCCTAGAAAACAAAATTAACTAAAGATTTTTCCTCCTGGTTCTACAGCTTGCTGTTTGCCGTTTTAAAAATAGACGTTGCTGTGTTCTCAACTTTATGTCGCTGTTTTCCAAGATTTAAAAGTGCTATTTTCTTGAGTTAAAGGTGCTGTTTTCTTCAAATTTCAATGTGCTGTTTCCTGAAATTTAAAGTGCTGTTTTTGTAAATCTTGAGCTGCTGTCTTTCACAAATGAAGTCGATGTTGCCTCAAAATTAGAGTGTTGTTCTTTAAGATTTAGGGAGCTGTTTTTCCTCAATTTAATTGGTGTCGTTTACTTATATTTAAGATACTGTTTTACTAAATTTAACGGTGTTGTTTGCGCAAATTTTAATGAGCTGTTTACCAAGTAGAATGTTGTGCAAACGTAAGAGCCAGGGAATACCAAAATCATGCCCTTATTGGAAGCTTTATGGGATAGCCATGTTGATTATTTCAAGGTGTTGTCATGTCTTTAATGCTCGATTTCTATGAGAATGATTCCAAGTGTCGAGTGTACTTTGTAATGTGCATTTCACTTTGTTTTATTCTATGTGCCTAATGGTCCTCAGCGTGCGATGCGTGAACTCTGATTTTATGATCTTGACTTGCAATAGTTGTGTCCTTCTAGGTGTAGTACGAATTTGTCTTGAACCTTACTTCGAGTTTATGTCCATATCGAACCCTTGGTAATGTCTTGATGTTAGATCGGGAGAAGATGGTAGTGGGACGTAAAGATTAGAGTTTTGGTACAAAGTAACGATGCAAGAGGAGTGCATGAATTGGATCAAGTTAGGTATGAGGACTTAAGCTCAATATTGTATTCATGGTTTTGACGTCAAATTTTCGAGGACGAAAATATTCTAAGTGGGGGAGAGTTGTAACGCCCCGAAAATAATTCGGGTGTTTATTTAATTAATTTAATTAAGCGGTATTTGGTGAGTTGTATTAAAATAAATAATAGGGTATTTGATTTAAATGAGGAGTGGTGGGTAGTAAAGAAGTGAGTGTCAATTTAATTAAAAGAGGAAGTGGTGGAAGTAATTGGATAGGGGTGCAAACATTAGTTGGGTCTAGGGTTTAATTGAAAGAAAAGGAAGAGAGAAGAGGAGAAGAAACGAGAACAGAGAAAGGGGAGTGAGAACCGAAAGAAAGAAAAGAAGAAAAAGAAGAAGGGTGCGCCGTGAGAGAGGAAAGAAAGAAGAGAGAGGAGGAGGCGGAGTGAGAGAGAGAGGAAAGAAAGAAGAGAGAGGAGTAGGCGGAGTGAGAGAGAGAGAAACCGAGAAGGAGAAGAGAAAAACATAGAGAGAAAGGGAGGAGGGGGTCGCGTAGAGAAGAGGAAAGGAAGAAGAGAAGCAGAGTTCGTGGGTTGCTGTGGTTTCGTACGTGCTTTCATTCGTCTTCTACGGAGCTTACGTTTAAGAGGTAAGGGTGAGCGGTTTTCAATTTAATATAATTGAGTAATATGGAGGGTTAGTGGGTTTGTGGGAGTAGTGAATTTCGCAACTTATATATATATCGATAGAAGTAATGAATCGAATTGTTATGTTGATGTGCGAATTACCCATGATGCGAGGAGTTGAATATGTTGCTGTTTTTATATATATGTTGCTGTTTTTATATATATATGTTGCTGTTGAGCAGAAAATATGTTGCTGTTTTTATATATATATGTTGCTGTTGGGCAGAAAATATGTTGCTGTTTTTATATATATATGTTGCTGTTGGGCAGAAAATGTTGTTGCTGTTTTTATATATATGTGTTGCTGTTGGGCAGAAAATGTTGTTGCTGTTTTATATATATATGTTGCTGTTATGCAGAAATTTGGTGTTGCTGTTTTTTTTACAAAAACAATGCTGCTGTTGCAGAATTTATTTGTAGTGCTGTTGCTGTATTTATTTAGTGCTGTTTGCTGTCAATTGTATGTTGTTGTTGCTGTTTTTTTTTACCAATTAAAATGCTGCTGTGTTGCAAATCAAGGTTGCTGTTTTTGTGGACTGTTTTGCGAAAATAAATGGCTACTTTTTCAGCTTCAATTTGATGTAAATTTGCTACTGTTTTTGCAAAATAAATAGCCACTGTTTCAATTCCGATTCGATGTAAAAATTGCTACTGTTTTTGCGAAATAAATAGCCACTGTTTCAGTTTCGATTTGGATGTAAAATTCCCACTGTTTTGCGCAATGATGGTCACTATTTTCAGTTTTGATTTGGAGTCAAAGAATGTGAGTTTTTCTTCCACTTGGAAAATGAGATGTTCTTCCCGAATTTAATTGTGGCGCTTCCTAAGTACGAAAGTGAAGGATTATTCCATAATTTTTCAAAATGTAAAGCGAAATGTTTATTCCATAATTTTAATTACGTTGTTACATTATTTTGAATGTGATTGTTATGAAGAGGTGTGATATCATTATTATGATGACTATGATGAATACACTCTATGAGTGTCTTATGGTGGTGATGATGAGTACTCCGGGTGAGTAAATTTTGGTGATTGCACATGTGTCCATTGTGTCTCATAGCATGTGCATCTTATGACGAATAGGCTTCGGCCTCTTAGTGACGGTGTGCCCATAGTGGCTTATTTATGACGAGAAAACAGTGACGGTGTGCCCATAGTGGCTTATTATGACGAATATGGTACCATCATGCATATGCCCAGGTGTGGGTTGCATCTTCATACGCATTCATTTTTTTTATGACGGGTGACGTGAATTGTGAATTTGTTTGGTGTTGTGTGTAACGACGATGAAGTTGATATTAGTGACGATGTTGTGTGATGGTTTGCTCATATTACTCTGCTGTATGCTTAATTATATTTTGTTGAAAATTCTCACCCCTTCTGCTTGGAATGTTGCTCTATTGTGGCAACGCTGCAGGTGACTCCGATTGAAGGACATGCCGCCTTCCCTTATAGCCGTTGAGATGTTTTGAGTCGCTCTCTGATATTGTAACACCTAGGGGGCGGGGTTGAAGTTAATGACTTATTTAATTAACTGTTTTAATAATTTTATTGATGTGTGAGACGTGTTTGAGTGATTTTTGGTGAGCTATTATTTCCGCTGTGATGAGATTTAATGTTGAAGTTCGACTTTTGTGACGAATGCGTTTTTGCACGAATGTTAATAGCGTAGCCGCTTGAGTTTTAACAATGAAGATGTGACATTCCTTTCTACTAATTAAATTATTTTTTTGAAAACGAAAGCACTCTGATACTGACGTACAAATTAAAGGGGTAGAAAAAGGGGTGTTACATTAGTGGTATCAGAGCAGTTCGGTCTGTCCGGCCAAGTTGTCCAGTGTCGAGTCTAGTTATCTCTCGAGTCTTGGTACTCGTTCTAACCATAATTTGTGTTACAGTGATTAGCTGAATTGGCCAGACGGTACGATTGCTATTGTTGATACTGATGCTGCTTGTCGTTTTATTGCTGCTATGTGCGTATTTGCTCTGAGTACTTTGTGTAACTGCTACGTTAGTTATTTGCTCTGAGTACTTTTTCTCACTACCATATGTTGCGATATTTTAAATGTTAAGTGATAGTTTCACCGACATGTTGCATTCATTTGAGTAATTGTAGTTAATGAAGTGATTGAATTTTGTTGATTAAGCCACTTGATATATAGAACTAGATAAAGTTAGACTCTAAGAGAGTTTTGTACTTGCGTCCTAATTTTACTCTATTGGTATGTCGATGATTGCCTCGGCAAGTTTACATGTTCTATTTAAACTCCCTTGAAATGTAGCAAAACTCAGTGAAGTGGGATAATAAAGTTAGAGAAAATGCTTTGGGGTTCAAATTGCCGTCTTTGCATGTCTATAGTGTTAGGTTGCATATGCTTAGACCACTAAGTTATGAAACTAGAGATTAACTAGCGGGAACTACTGATTTAATTATGGCGTGCTATCTGAAAGTGGTTTTCTCGCTCTACCATGATTTCGTGTTTGTTGACTCTCAAATTTTAAAAAGTTATGTGTCTAAAGAATGCTTGACTGCTTTACGTGTTTTCTCTAGGATGATAATTGATCTCAATCTCGTTTAAGTGCTCCTGTTCCTTTGGATTTTGTAAGGGCGGGTCTTACCTCATAATAGGGTTTAGAATGGGTTTTATGTCTTGGGGATTTATGCCATTTTCTTACCATTCGAATGATGAAATTGATATGGGTTTGAATGGTGAAAGATTGATTGCCTCTCTATGCGTTATTGGAATTTAATGGATTGGGATATGTATGTGAAAATCGAAGCATATGCCAATTGATGAATGATCTATGCGTTTTGAAAGGAAATTGATGTTTTGAAAGCTTGTATCCTATACATCCCCATGGGTGTATAGGCCATTCTTGCGTATGTGGATCCCTATACATTCCCACGGGTGTATAGGCGCCAGTTTGTGTTGTGGTGCTGTTTGATGTTGTGTGCTGTTTATTTGTGTTGTAGTGCTGTTTGATGCGGTGATGCTGGTGCTGGTACACCTTGTGTGTTAGAGTTGTTGTTGGGTAATTATTGGTGTTCTCGACTGCTTGTATAAATATAAAATGAGGGTGTAACGACGGGGGTCTAAGGACCAAAGCGACGGGTTAATGATGTTGATGATGAAGGATTGTTTTAATTGTGATGTTATTTTGTTTAATTGTTGACGTTGTCACGTGATCTAACATATGAGAGGATGAGGTGAATTTCGATTTTGATGGTTTTGGTGTGGTTAGTGTCGGTTTCATGAATATAGGGATGAGAACATATGAATGAGTTATGTTGCTGTTTTTATAAATAATTGTGTGCTGTTTTATAAAAGAATAGGTTGCTGTTTGTACAGGATATGTTGCTATTTTTATTAAGTTAAAATGCCACGTTTTTGTATCCTAGAAAACAAAATTAACTAAAGATTTTTCCTCCTGGTTCTATAGCTTGCTATTTGCCGTTTTAAAAATAGACGTTGCTGTGTTCTCAACTTTATGTCGCTGTTTTCCAAGATTTAAAAGTGCTATTTTCTTGAGTTAAAGGTGCTGTTTTCTTCAAATTTCAATGTGCTGTTTCCTAAAATTTAAAGTGCTGTTTTTGTAAATCTTGAGCTGCTGTCTTTCACAATTGAAGTCGATGTTGCCTCAAAATTAGAGTGTTGTTCCTTAAGATTTAGGGAGCTGTTTTTCCTCAATTTAATTGGTGTCGTTTACTTATATTTAAGATACTGTTTTACTCAATTTAACGGTGCTGTTTGCGCAAATTTTAATGAGCTGTTTACCAAGTAGAATGTTGTGCAAACGTAAGAGCCAGGGAATACCAAAATCATGCCCTTATTGGAAGCTTTATGGGATAGCCATGTTGATTATTTCAAGGTGTTGTCATGTCTTTAATGCTCGATTTCTATGAGAATGATTCCAAGTGTCGAGTGTATTTTATAATGTGCATTTCACTTTGTTTTATTCTATGTGCCTAATGGTCCTCAGCGTGCGATGCGTGAACTCTGATTTTATGATCTTGACTTGCAATAGTTGTGTCCTTCTAGGTGTAGTACGAATTTGTCTTGAACCTTACTTCGAGTTTATGTCCATATCGAACCCTTGGTAATGTCTTGATGTTAGATCGGGAGAAGATGGTAGTGGGACGTAAAGATTAGAGTTTTGGTACAAAGTAACGATGCAAGAGGAGTGCATGAATTGGATCAAGTTAGGTATGAGGACTTAAGCTCAATATTGTATTCATGGTTTTGACGTCAAATTTTCGAGGACGAAAATATTCTAAGTGGGGGAGAGTTGTAACGCCCCGAAAATAATTCGGGTGTTTATTTAATTAATTTAATTAAGCGGTATTTGGTGAGTTGTATTAAAATAAATAATAGGGTATTTGATTTAAATGAGGAGTGGTGGGTAGTAAAGAAGTGAGTGTCAATTTAATTAAAAGAGGGAAGTGGTGGAAGTAATTGGATAGGGGTGCAAACATTAGTTGGGTCTAGGGTTTAATTAAAAGAAAAAGGAAGGGAGAAGAAGAGAAGAAACGAGAACAGAGAAAGGGGAGTGAGAACCGAAAGAAAGAAAAGAAGAAAAAAAAAGAGAAGGGTGCGCCGTGAGAGAGGAAAGAAAGAAGAGAGAGGAGGACGGCGGGAGTGAGAGAGAGAGGAAGAGAAAGAAGAGAGAGGAGTAGGCGGAGTGAGAGAGAGAGAAACCGAGAAGGAGAAGAGAAAAACATAGAGAGAAAGGGAGGAGGGGGTCGCGTAGAGAAGAGGAAAGGAAGAAGAGAAGCAGAGTTCGTGGGTTGCTGTGGTTTCGTACGTGCTTTCATTCGTCTTCTACGGAGCTTACGTTTAAGAGGTAAGGGTGAGCGGTTTTCAATTTAATATAATTGAGTAATATGGAGGGTTAGTGGGTTTGTGGGAGTAGTGAATTTCGCAACTTATATATATATCGATAGAAGTAATGAATCGAATTGTTATGTTGATGTGCGAATTACCCATGATGCGAGGAGTTGAATATGTTGCTGTTTTTATATATATGTTGCTGTTTTTATATATATATGTTGCTGTTGAGCAGAAAATATGTTGCTGTTTTTATATATATATGTTGCTGTTGGGCAGAAAATATGTAGCTGTTTTTATATATATATGTTGTTGTTGGGCAGAAAATGTTGTTGCTGTTTTTATATATATGTGTTGCTGTTGGGCAGAAAATGTTGTTGCTGTTTTATATATATATGTTGCTGTTATGCAGAAATTTGGTGTTGCTGTTTTTTTTACAAAAACAATGCTGCTGTTGCAGAATTTATTTGTAGTGCTGTTGCTGTATTTATTTAGTGCTGTTTGCTGTCAATTGTATGTTGTTGTTGCTGTTTTTTTTTACCAATTAAAATGCTGCTGTGTTGCAAATCAAGGTTGCTGTTTTTGTGGACTGTTTTGCGAAAATAAATGGCTACTTTTTCAGCTTCAATTTGATGTAAATTTGCTACTGTTTTTGCGAAATAAATAGCCACTGTTTCAATTCCGATTCGATGTAAAAATTGCTACTGTTTTTGCGAAATAAATAGCCACTGTTTCAGTTTCGATTTGGATGTAAAATTCCCACTGTTTTGCGCAATGATGGTCACTATTTTCAGTTTTGATTTGGAGTCAAAGAATGTGAGTTTTTCTTCCACTTGGAAAATGAGATGTTCTTCCCGAATTTAATTGTGGCGCTTCCTAAGTACGAAAGTGAAGGATTATTCCATAATTTTTCAAAATGTAAAGCGAAATGTTTATTCCATAATTTTAATTACGTTGTTACATTATTTTGAATGTGATTGTTATGAAGAGGTGTGATATCATTATTATGATGACTATGATGAATACACTCTATGAGTGTCTTATGGTGGTGATGATGAGTACTCCGGGTGAGTAAATTTTGGTGATTGCACATGTGTCCATTGTGTCTCATAGCATGTGCATCTTATGACGAATAGGCTTCGGCCTCTTAGTGACGGTGTGCCCATAGTGGCTTATTTATGACGAGAAAACAGTGACGGTGTGCCCATAGTGGCTTATTATGACGAATATGGTACCATCATGCATATGCCCAGGTGTGGGTTGCATCTTCATACGCATTCATTTTTTTTATGACGGGTGACGTGAATTGTGAATTTGTTTGGTGTTGTGTGTAACGACGATGAAGTTGATATTAGTGACGATGTTGTGTGATGGTTTGCTCATATTACTCTGCTGTATGCTTAATTATATTTTGTTGAAAATTCTCACCCCTTCTGCTTGGAATGTTGCTCTATTGTGGCAACGCTGCAGGTGACTCCGATTGAAGGACATGCCGCCTTCCCTTATAGCCGTTGAGATGTTTTGAGTCGCTCTCTGATATTGTAACACCTAGGGGGCGGGGTTGAAGTTAATGACTTATTTAATTAACTGTTTTAATAATTTTATTGATGTGTGAGACGTGTTTGAGTGATTTTTGGTGAGCTATTATTTCCGCTGTGATGAGATTTAATGTTGAAGTTCGACTTTTGTGACGAATGCGTTTTTGCACGAATGTTAATGGCGTAGCCGCTTGAGTTTTAACAATGAAGATGTGACATTCCTTTCTACTAATTAAATTATTTTTTTGAAAACGAAAGCACTCTGATACTGACGTACAAATTAAAGGGGTAGAAAAAGGGGTGTTACATTGTTGTTCTTCTTGTTGTTGTTGTTGTTGTGGTTGTTGTTGTTGTTGTTGTTGTTGTTGCTGTTGTGGTTGTTGTTGATGTTGTTTTTGTTTTTGTTGTCGTTTTCATTATCGTTGTCGTTGTCGTTGTGGTTGTTGTTGTTAATGTTGTTGTTGTTGTTGTTGTTGTTGTTTGTTGGTGCTGTTGATTTTGGTGTTGTTTTTGTCGTTGTCATTGTTTTGTTGTTGTCGTCATCGCTGTCATTGTTGTTGTTGTTGTTGTTATTGGTAAGGCATTATCGGGCAAGGTATATCGTTCGGGCATGGTTTCCCGATCCTCAGTCCTCTT
>JAZGSX010000028.1:122500-127500 GCA_039519185.1 Astragalus membranaceus
TTGGTGAGCTATTATTTCCGCTGTGATGAGATTTAATGTTGAAGTTCGACTTTTGTGACGAATGCGTTTTTGCACGAATGTTAATAGCGTAGCCGCTTGAGTTTTAACAATGAAGATGTGACATTCCTTTCTACTAATTAAATTATTTTTTTGAAAACGAAAGCACTCTGATACTGACGTACAAATTAAAGGGGTAGAAAAAGGGGTGTTACATTAGTGGTATCAGAGCAGTTCGGTCTGTCCGGCCAAGTTGTCCAGTGTCGAGTCTAGTTATCTCTCGAGTCTTGGTACTCGTTCTAACCATAATTTGTGTTACAGTGATTAGCTGAATTGGCCAGACGGTACGATTGCTATTGTTGATACTGATGCTGCTTGTCGTTTTATTGCTGCTATGTGCGTATTTGCTCTGAGTACTTTGTGTAACTGCTACGTTAGTTATTTGCTCTGAGTACTTTTTCTCACTACCATATGTTGCGATATTTTAAATGTTAAGTGATAGTTTCACCGACATGTTGCATTCATTTGAGTAATTGTAGTTAATGAAGTGATTGAATTTTGTTGATTAAGCCACTTGATATATAGAACTAGATAAAGTTAGACTCTAAGAGAGTTTTGTACTTGCGTCCTAATTTTACTCTATGGTATGTCGATGATTGCCTCGGCAAGTTTACATGTTCTATTTAAACTCCCTTGAAATGTAGAAAAACTCAGTGAAGTGGGATAATAAAGTTAGAGAAAATGCTTTGGGGTTCAAATTGCCGTCTTTGCATGTTTATAGTGTTAGGTTGCATATGCTTAGACCACTAAGTTATGAAACTAGAGATTAACTAGCGGGAACTACTGATTTAATTATGGCGTGCTATCTGAAAGTGGTTTTCTCGCTCTACTATGATTTCGTGTTTGTTGACTCTCAAATTTTAAAAAGTTATGTGTCTAAAGAATGCTTGACTGCTTTACGTGTTTTCTCTAGGATGATAATTGATCTCAATCTCGATTAAGTGCTCCTGTTCCTTTGGATTTTGTAAGGGCGGGTCTTACCTCATAATAGGGTTTGGAATGGGTTTTATGTCTTGGGGATTTATGCCATTTTCTTACCATTCGAGTGATGAAATTGATATGGGTTTGAATGGTGAAAGATTGATTGTCTCTCTATGCGTTATTGGAATTTAATGGATTAGAATATGTATGTGAAAATCGAACCATATGCCAATTGATGAATGATCTATGTGTTTTGAAAGGAATTTGATGTTTTGAAAGTATATATCCCTATACATTCCCACGGGTGTATAGGCGCCAGTTTATGTTGTGGTGCTGTTTGATGCTGTGTACTGTTTAACTGTGTTGTAGTGCTGTTTGATGCGGTGATGCTGGTGCTGGTACACCTTGTGTGTTAGAGTTGTTGTTGGGTAATTATTGGTGTTCTCGACTGCTTGTATAAATATAAAATGATGGTGTAACGACGGGGGTCTAAGGACCAAAGCGACGGGTTAATGATGTTGATGATGAAGGATTGTTTTAATTGTGATGTTATTTTGTTTAATTGTTGACGTTGTCACGTGATCTAACATATGAGAGGACGAGGTGAATTTCGATTTTGATGGTTTTGGTGTGGTTAGTGTCGGTTTCATGAATATAGAGATGAGAACATATGAATGAGTTATGTTGCTGTTTTTATAAATAATTGTGTGCTGTTTTATAAAAGAATAGGTTGCTGTTTGTACGGGATATGTTGCTATTTTTCTTATTAAGTTAAAAATGCCACGTTTTTGTATCCTAGAAAACAAAATTAACTAAAGATTTTTCCTCCTGGTTCTACAGCTTGCTGTTTGCCGTTTTAAAAATAGACGTTGCTGTGTTCTCAACTTTATGTCGCTGTTTTCCAAGATTTAAAAGTGCTATTTTCTTGAGTTAAAGGTGCTGTTTTCTTCAAATTTCAATGTGCTGTTTCCTGAAATTTAAAGTGCTGTTTTTGTAAATCTTGAGCTGCTGTCTTTCACAAATGAAGTCGATGTTGCCTCAAAATTAGAGTGTTGTTCTTTAAGATTTAGGGAGCTGTTTTTCCTCAATTTAATTGGTGTCGTTTACTTATATTTAAGATACTGTTTTACTAAATTTAACGGTGTTGTTTGCGCAAATTTTAATGAGCTGTTTACCAAGTAGAATGTTGTGCAAACGTAAGAGCCAGGGAATACCAAAATCATGCCCTTATTGGAAGCTTTATGGGATAGCCATGTTGATTATTTCAAGGTGTTGTCATGTCTTTAATGCTCGATTTCTATGAGAATGATTCCAAGTGTCGAGTGTACTTTGTAATGTGCATTTCACTTTGTTTTATTCTATGTGCCTAATGGTCCTCAGCGTGCGATGCGTGAACTCTGATTTTATGATCTTGACTTGCAATAGTTGTGTCCTTCTAGGTGTAGTACGAATTTGTCTTGAACCTTACTTCGAGTTTATGTCCATATCGAACCCTTGGTAATGTCTTGATGTTAGATCGGGAGAAGATGGTAGTGGGACGTAAAGATTAGAGTTTTGGTACAAAGTAACGATGCAAGAGGAGTGCATGAATTGGATCAAGTTAGGTATGAGGACTTAAGCTCAATATTGTATTCATGGTTTTGACGTCAAATTTTCGAGGACGAAAATATTCTAAGTGGGGGAGAGTTGTAACGCCCCGAAAATAATTCGGGTGTTTATTTAATTAATTTAATTAAGCGGTATTTGGTGAGTTGTATTAAAATAAATAATAGGGTATTTGATTTAAATGAGGAGTGGTGGGTAGTAAAGAAGTGAGTGTCAATTTAATTAAAAGAGGAAGTGGTGGAAGTAATTGGATAGGGGTGCAAACATTAGTTGGGTCTAGGGTTTAATTGAAAGAAAAGGAAGAGAGAAGAGGAGAAGAAACGAGAACAGAGAAAGGGGAGTGAGAACCGAAAGAAAGAAAAGAAGAAAAAGAAGAAGGGTGCGCCGTGAGAGAGGAAAGAAAGAAGAGAGAGGAGGAGGCGGAGTGAGAGAGAGAGGAAAGAAAGAAGAGAGAGGAGTAGGCGGAGTGAGAGAGAGAGAAACCGAGAAGGAGAAGAGAAAAACATAGAGAGAAAGGGAGGAGGGGGTCGCGTAGAGAAGAGGAAAGGAAGAAGAGAAGCAGAGTTCGTGGGTTGCTGTGGTTTCGTACGTGCTTTCATTCGTCTTCTACGGAGCTTACGTTTAAGAGGTAAGGGTGAGCGGTTTTCAATTTAATATAATTGAGTAATATGGAGGGTTAGTGGGTTTGTGGGAGTAGTGAATTTCGCAACTTATATATATATCGATAGAAGTAATGAATCGAATTGTTATGTTGATGTGCGAATTACCCATGATGCGAGGAGTTGAATATGTTGCTGTTTTTATATATATGTTGCTGTTTTTATATATATATGTTGCTGTTGAGCAGAAAATATGTTGCTGTTTTTATATATATATGTTGCTGTTGGGCAGAAAATATGTTGCTGTTTTTATATATATATGTTGTTGTTGGGCAGAAAATGTTGTTGCTGTTTTTATATATATGTGTTGCTGTTGGGCAGAAAATGTTGTTGCTGTTTTATATATATATGTTGCTGTTATGCAGAAATTTGGTGTTGCTGTTTTTTTTACAAAAACAATGCTGCTGTTGCAGAATTTATTTGTAGTGCTGTTGCTGTATTTATTTAGTGCTGTTTGCTGTCAATTGTATGTTGTTGTTGCTGTTTTTTTTTACCAATTAAAATGCTGCTGTGTTGCAAATCAAGGTTGCTGTTTTTGTGGACTGTTTTGCGAAAATAAATGGCTACTTTTTCAGCTTCAATTTGATGTAAATTTGCTACTGTTTTTGCGAAATAAATAGCCACTGTTTCAATTCCGATTCGATGTAAAAATTGCTACTGTTTTTGCGAAATAAATAGCCACTGTTTCAGTTTCGATTTGGATGTAAAATTCCCACTGTTTTGCGCAATGATGGTCACTATTTTCAGTTTTGATTTGGAGTCAAAGAATGTGAGTTTTTCTTCCACTTGGAAAATGAGATGTTCTTCCCGAATTTAATTGTGGCGCTTCCTAAGTACGAAAGTGAAGGATTATTCCATAATTTTTCAAAATGTAAAGCGAAATGTTTATTCCATAATTTTAATTACGTTGTTACATTATTTTGAATGTGATTGTTATGAAGAGGTGTGATATCATTATTATGATGACTATGATGAATACACTCTATGAGTGTCTTATGGTGGTGATGATGAGTACTCCGGGTGAGTAAATTTTGGTGATTGCACATGTGTCCATTGTGTCTCATAGCATGTGCATCTTATGACGAATAGGCTTCGGCCTCTTAGTGACGGTGTGCCCATAGTGGCTTATTTATGACGAGAAAACAGTGACGGTGTGCCCATAGTGGCTTATTATGACGAATATGGTACCATCATGCATATGCCCAGGTGTGGGTTGCATCTTCATACGCATTCATTTTTTTTATGACGGGTGACGTGAATTGTGAATTTGTTTGGTGTTGTGTGTAACGACGATGAAGTTGATATTAGTGACGATGTTGTGTGATGGTTTGCTCATATTACTCTGCTGTATGCTTAATTATATTTTGTTGAAAATTCTCACCCCTTCTGCTTGGAATGTTGCTCTATTGTGGCAACGCTGCAGGTGACTCCGATTGAAGGACATGCCGCCTTCCCTTATAGCCGTTGAGATGTTTTGAGTCGCTCTCTGATATTGTAACACCTAGGGGGCGGGGTTGAAGTTAATGACTTATTTAATTAACTGTTTTAATAATTTTATTGATGTGTGAGACGTGTTTGAGTGATTTTTGGTGAGCTATTATTTCCGCTGTGATGAGATTTAATGTTGAAGTTCGACTTTTGTGACGAATGCGTTTTTGCACGAATGTTAATGGCGTAGCCGCTTGAGTTTTAACAATGAAGATGTGACATTCCTTTCTACTAATTAAATTATTTTTTTGAAAACGAAAGCACTCTGAT
>JAZGSX010000028.1:142500-162500 GCA_039519185.1 Astragalus membranaceus
TACAAAAATTATTTACTGGACATTATTAAGTCGTTAACCGGATAATACGGATCAAGGAAATTTCGGAATCAAAATTTGGGATAAAGATCAATACGGTAATTGGACCACGCTACCACTTATTTATTAATTAAATATGTGTTGTGTGTGTGTGATTAAAGAAAAGAAAGAATAAAAGAGAGAAAAGAAGAAAGGAGTTCACGCAGAGAAGAAAAGAAGAGGAAAAGAAGAAGAGAAAGAAGAAGAGGAAAAGAAGAAGAGAAAGGAAGAAGAGGAGTTAAGCCCACAGCCCCAAAATTCATCATCTTCATCATCTCACTCTCCTCATCATAACCCAAGAGCTAGGTAAGATTCCATCCGGTTTTCTCCCCATTTTATAACCTACGAATTTTAGGGGTTTTGAGGGAGGAAATTGTTGAAAAATTGGATTCAAAGATGAAATTGATGGTTGGGTTATGTTTAGGAACAAAGCTAGAAGCGGATTGAACGCGATTGGAAGCTCGAAACGAAGTTAGGAGCAATTCGGTGTTGATTGGGTTCGATTCGGTGATTTTGACATATCGGTGATTTCGGCTCGGCAACGACTCTCGCTTCAAGGGTGAGTTTTACTCACGTTTAGGTTTATTCCGTTTTGAAATGAATTGTGTGATTTGTTTTCGAAAGATTTTGAGTCGAAAACGTTATTTTGAAATATATTGAGTTTTAACGAAATTCGTAATCGTTGAGTTTTTGATTGAATTGCTTGATTGTTTGATGTTGATTGGACTGGTATATGGTCTGGTATTATCTGTTTTTGAGTTAGGAATCGACCGGGGAAAGTTTCGGATCAATCGGAAAGCAAAATTTCATGAAACAGGGTATTTTTGGCAATGCTGTCAAATGCACACGACCCGTGTGTCTAGGGCGCACGACCCGTGCGCCTGGTTCGGGTTCAGTGTGCAAAAATGTCAAACAGGGGGCGCACGACCCGTGCGTCCAGGGGCACGACCCGTGCGCCCAGTTCTGTCCAAAAATTTCAAGTTGTCCAAAATAATTCCGTTTTGATTCCAATCCTTTCCTAATCCTTTCCTAACCCTTATATAATGATATTAGACTTATGATGCCATGATTTTGGGTGTGTTACAAAGGGTTTTATAAAACGCTTTTGATGTCTAAATCGTTTCGAAAAACCGAATAATAGTATGCGTGTGCGGATATGTTTTATTGGTAACAAACGGACTATGGGTCCTACGTGGTGAGGTATAATTCAATGAACTAAATGTTCATATGATTGTAGATATATATATTATATCGAGTTTGGGTGACGACCCATGTTAACATACTAGGCGGGGAAGTCATGATCCCTTACCCTAGGCTCCGTGCCATTAGGAAACACTATTGGTATTGGGGTTCACCGGGATTTAGCACTGGATTGCAGTCGGTGTTATGTTGAAAGTTTTATTGTACGATACACCGGGATTTAGCACAGGATTGCAGTCGGTGTCGTACTGTACGATTCACCGGGATTTAGCACAGGATTGCAGTCGGTGCCGTACTGAGTTAAATAAATTTCATAACTGAACCGAGAGTGTTAGTAGGGGTTCCGGTAGAACTCACTGAGATTGTATCTCACTGTTTAATTGTTGTTGTTTTACAGATAAACAGGGACAGAAGAAACCTCAGAGGCACGAGTAGGTGGCCCCGGGAGGAGAATAATGACTTAGCTTTATGTTCAAGTTTATTTTCCTTCGGTTGCCTATGTATTACAACACTATGACATCAGTGTTATGTTATCCTTTTCCGCTTTCTTGTATGACTCTGATTACCAGTTGCTGACAGTTATGGTCTGTGTACCGTATGATCTTATTTGTGTATAAGATGGTCATGTTGTATTTCAGCAAAATTTTGTCGGTATTCAGTGTCTAAACAGGAAATTATTATCTCTGATGTTTATATTTTGGTACGCTTTGGTATTTTTACAAGTTAAATATACCTGGGTGTTACAGTTGGTATCAGAGCGGTTCGACCTAGTCGGACTTAGCTGTTAGGGTCTTTACTTTCTCCAGTCGTGATTTTCTTAGTATGCTATTAGACATTGAGCTTGATCAACTTAATACTTTGTGCATATTTCGCAGAATCATGGCCAGAAGAGGTAGAGGCGTTCCTCCTCCTGTTGATCCAAACTTTGAATGGATGCAGAATATAATTGAGAATCAGCAAAAGATGATGCAGGATATGTTGCAAATGCAGCATGACCAAATGGCTCTGCAGCAGCCCAATGTTCAACCCCATCAGGAAGATCCTAACCGGGCATATTTTCAATTTCAAAAGATGAAGCCCCCGACTTTCAAGGGAGGATCAGATCCAATGACCGCCTACTATTGGATTGATTCAATGGAGAAAATTTTTCAAACCTTGCAATGCGGGGAAGAGGAGAAGGTAATATTTGCGGCAAACGTGCTCGACGAAGATGCCCACACCTGGTGGTGTAATGCAAGACATATGATGGAACTCCAAGAAACTCCCCTAACTTGGGACAACTTCAAGGAATTATTTCTGAAGCAATATTTCCCTTCGGTGAAGAAGCTGAGTAAACAAGCAGAGTTTGTAAATCTTAAGCAAGGTGATATGTCGGTTGGGGAGTATGCTGCGAAATTTGAAAGACTGTCTCAGTTCTATGAGTTGGGAAGGTATGCCCCAAATGATATGTGGAAAATGCAAATGTTCAAAGAAGGTCTCCGAGCTGATGTGAGCCAAGGACTCAGTTCTTACACCTTGGATAATTATCCTGCCTTAGTGCAACAAGCATATGTTGCTGAGGAGGATCTGAGGAAAATGTATGCTGAAAAGAAAGACTATTGGAAGGGCAAGAAAAAGGTTGCTGAATCTTCTACTCCATCCAGGCAGTCCAAGGGAAGCAACTATAAAGGGAAGCAGGTTCAATCATTTGATTCATCAACATTGAGGAATTGTAGAAGTTGCGGAAGATATCACCGTGGTGATTGTCAGCAAAGATCCAATAGGTGTTACGTTTGTAATGAAGAAGGTCACTATGCAAATGAGTGCCCAGCAAAGAAAACTTTCCAAGGAGCACCGAATGCGCCAAGGCAAGGACGAATCAACACATTGGATGCTCGAACCATCACACCTACTGATAATCTTCTGAGGGGTACGGGATCTCTTTTTAATAACTCAGTCAATATTTTATATGATTCCGGTGCAACTCATTGTTTTATATCACAAGCATGTGTCGATCGGTTGGGTTTAGCATTATCTGAGCTATCCGAACCGATAACTATTTTAACTGCTGCCAAGGGTCGAGTCCAGACCCAATCATTGTGTGAAAATTGCCTACTTGTCATAGGGGACAGACAATTTGTTGTGAAATTTATCTGCTTGCCTATGAGAAGCATGGACATTGTTCTGGGTATGAATTGGATGGCTGAAAATCATGTAACAATCAACTGTGCCGATCGAACCATTAGCTTCGCCTCCGAATCCGTAGGGTTGACACAGGCAGATTTTGAAGCAACGATCTCTTACACCGAAGCAAGCCAGTCCTTATTCCAAGGTGCGGAAGCTATTCTTATTATGTTGTCTGCATCTACTGAAACGGGTTTAGACTTGTCGTCTGTGCAAGTGGTAAATGAATTTCTAGATGTCTTTCCTGAGGAAGTTTCATCCTTACCTCCTGAAAGAGAGGTAGAATTCTCAATAGAATTGATTCCTGGTACAGGGTCGATATCTATTGCCCCTTATAGGATGTCTCCTTTAGAATTGAAGGAATTGAAGTCTCAACTAGAAGAGTTAATATCGAAGAGATTTATCCGACCGAGTGCTTCTCCATGGGGTGCTCCGGTATTGCTAGTTAAGAAGAAGGACGGAAGCATGAGGTTGTGTATTGACTACCGTCAACTCAACAAGGTGACTATTAAAAACAAATATCCATTGCCGAGGATAGATGATTTGCTTGACCAACTTCGAGGTGCAGTGGTATTTTCAAAAATTGATCTTAGATCGGGCTATCATCAAATAAAGGTAAGAGCCTTAGATATTCCGAAGACAGCTTTCCGTACGAGGTATGGACATTACGAGTTCGTAGTAATGCCCTTCGGTTTGACTAATGCTCCAGCGGTATTCATGGATTACATGAACCGAGTATTCCATACTTATCTCGATCAGTTTGTAGTAGTTTTTATTGATGATATCTTGGTGTACTCTAAGACCATTGAGGAACATGTTCAACATCTCCGCATTGTTCTGAACGTGCTCCGAGAAAAGAAATTGTATGCTAAGCCGTCGAAGTGTGACTTCTGGATGCCGCAAGTAAAGTTTTTGGGACACGTGATTTCCCAATCGGGAGTTGCGGTGGATCCCAGTAAGGTGGAAGCTGTATTGAACTGGGAAAGACCAACATCTGTTACAGAAATAAGAAGTTTCTTGGGTCTAGCTGGTTACTATAGGAGGTTTATTCAAGGTTTCTCACAACTGGTTCTTCCACTTACCCGGTTGACTCGTAAGGCCCAACCGTTTGTATGGGATGCCGATTGTGAGGAATGTTTTCAGGAATTGAAGGTTAGGTTGACTTCTGCTCCAATCCTAATTCTTCCAGATCCGTCTTTGGAATTTCAAATTTTCAGCGATGCTTCTGGGAAGGGTTTGGGATGTGTTCTCATGCAAAACCAACAAGTTGTAGCTTATGCCTCCAGACAGTTGAAGACTCATGAAGAGAATTATCCGACTCATGATCTGGAGTTGGCAGCTATTGTGTACGCACTGAAGATTTGGAGACATTACCTATATGGGTCTCGTTTCGAAGTCTTCAGTGATCATAAAAGCTTGAAGTATTTGTTTGATCAGAAGGAATTGAATAACAGGCAGAGAAGGTGGGTGGAATTTCTGAAGGATTATGACTTCGAATTGAAGTATCATCCGGGAAAGGCTAATGTCGTAGCCGATGCACTAAGTAGGAAATCCATTCACGTAGCAAAGTTTATGATGCATGAAATGGAATTGTTGGAGTCCTTTAGGGACTTGAATTTGAATGCAAGATCAAGGAAGAACCGGTTAGTGCTGAGCCACATGAGGATCTCTAGCTCATTAAGGGATTCTATTCGCTTGGCACAGGAAAATGATGTGAAGCTGCAATCGCAGAAATTGTTACCAGACTTTACGGAAGATAGTGATGGGGTGATTTGTTTCAACGGTAGAATCTGTGTGCCCGATAATGAAGATATTAAAAATCAGGTGCTAGAAGAAGCACACCGAAGTCTATTTTCTGTACATCCTGGATCCACCAAGATGTATAGAGATTTAAAGCAGATGTATTGGTGGCAAGGAATGAAGTTAGAGATTGCTGAATTCGTATCAAAGTGCTTAACTTGCCAAAGAGTTAAGATAGAACATCAGAAGCCTGCTGGTCTGCTACGGCCACTAGATGTGCCAGTGTGGAAATGGGAAGACATTTCCATGGATTTTGTAATGGCGTTGCCAAAGTCTCAAGCCGGTAACGACTCCATTTGGGTGGTTGTAGATCGGTTAACCAAATCAGCTCATTTTATTCCGGTCCGTTCTAGCAGTAAAGTATCCAAGTTAGCCGAGGTGTACTTGAAGAGCATAGTAAGGTTACATGGGGTTCCTACCAGTATAGTGTCGGATCGAGACCCGAAGTTCACTTCTCGATTTTGGAAAGCTCTAAATGAAGCATTGGGGACCAAAGTACTTCTTAGTACCGCTTATCACCCGCAGACGGATGGTCAGACTGAGAGGACTATCCAGACATTAGAGGATATGCTTAGGGCTTCGGTACTTGATAACGGAAAGAAATGGGAGGATCATCTTCCATTGGTGGAATTCTCATATAATAACAGTTATCACTCCAGTATCGGAATGGCACCTTTTGAAGCCTTGTATGGTAGGAAATGCAGGACTCCATTGTGTTGGTGGGAAGTCGGTGAGAACCGATTGTTAGGACCCGAGGTGATTCAAGACACTACTGAAAAGATCCGCCAGATCAGGGAAAGAATGAAAGCCGCTCAAAGTAGGCAAAAGAGTTATGCCGACAAAAGGAGAAGGCCGTTAGAGTTTGAGTCAGGTGATCATGTGTTTTTGAGATTATCACCAACAATTGGCACAGGTAGAGCATTACGGGTGAAGAAACTCAGTCCTCGGTATATTGGACCTTTCCAGATTATCGAGCGAATAGGGCCTCTTGCATACCGTATTGCTTTGCCTCCACCATTGTCAAATCTGCATGATGTATTCCATGTGTCACAGTTGCGGAAGTACATACCCGATCCAAGTCAACCGTTAGATTTTGAAACGATTGACCTTCGACCGGACTTGTCTTTCCAGCCTCATCCAAATTACATCCTGGAACGTGGCGAGAGGACGCTACGGACGAAGTCAATTCCCATTGTCAAGGTGGTTTGGGATGGTTTTTCCGTCGAGGAAGCTACTTGGGAGTTGGAGGACGATATGCGGATTCAGTATCCGTATTTGTTTTCTTGAGGTACGTTGTGTTTAATTTTGAGGACAAAATTCCTTTAAGTGGGGGAGAATGTAACATCCTCAAAATAATTAAGCGAATTAATTGGATGAAAACCCGATAAGAATGATTTAGTACTAGACTGGTAAATTTATTGAGTACAAAAATTATTTACTGGACATTATTAAGTCGTTAACCGGATAATACGGATCAAGGAAATTTCGGAATCAAAATTTGGGATAAAGATCAATACGGTAATTGGACCACGCTACCACTTATTTATTAATTAAATATGTGTTGTGTGTGTGTGATTAAAGAAAAGAAAGAATAAAAGAGAGAAAAGAAGAAAGGAGTTCACGCAGAGAAGAAAAGAAGAGGAAAAGAAGAAGAGAAAGAAGAAGAGGAAAAGAAGAAGAGAAAGGAAGAAGAGGAGTTAAGCCCACAGCCCCAAAATTCATCATCTTCATCATCTCACTCTCCTCATCATAACCCAAGAGCTAGGTAAGATTCCATCCGGTTTTCTCCCCATTTTATAACCTACGAATTTTAGGGGTTTTGAGGGAGGAAATTGTTGAAAAATTGGATTCAAAGATGAAATTGATGGTTGGGTTATGTTTAGGAACAAAGCTAGAAGCGGATTGAACGCGATTGGAAGCTCGAAACGAAGTTAGGAGCAATTCGGTGTTGATTGGGTTCGATTCGGTGATTTTGACATATCGGTGATTTCGGCTCGGCAACGACTCTCGCTTCAAGGGTGAGTTTTACTCACGTTTAGGTTTATTCCGTTTTGAAATGAATTGTGTGATTTGTTTTCGAAAGATTTTGAGTCGAAAACGTTATTTTGAAATATATTGAGTTTTAACGAAATTCGTAATCGTTGAGTTTTTGATTGAATTGCTTGATTGTTTGATGTTGATTGGACTGGTATATGGTCTGGTATTATCTGTTTTTGAGTTAGGAATCGACCGGGGAAAGTTTCGGATCAATCGGAAAGCAAAATTTCATGAAACAGGGTATTTTTGGCAATGCTGTCAAATGCACACGACCCGTGTGTCTAGGGCGCACGACCCGTGCGCCTGGTTCGGGTTCAGTGTGCAAAAATGTCAAACAGGGGGCGCACGACCCGTGCGTCCAGGGGCACGACCCGTGCGCCCAGTTCTGTCCAAAAATTTCAAGTTGTCCAAAATAATTCCGTTTTGATTCCAATCCTTTCCTAATCCTTTCCTAACCCTTATATAATGATATTAGACTTATGATGCCATGATTTTGGGTGTGTTACAAAGGGTTTTATAAAACGCTTTTGATGTCTAAATCGTTTCGAAAAACCGAATAATAGTATGCGTGTGCGGATATGTTTTATTGGTAACAAACGGACTATGGGTCCTACGTGGTGAGGTATAATTCAATGAACTAAATGTTCATATGATTGTAGATATATATATTATATCGAGTTTGGGTGACGACCCATGTTAACATACTAGGCGGGGAAGTCATGATCCCTTACCCTAGGCTCCGTGCCATTAGGAAACACTATTGGTATTGGGGTTCACCGGGATTTAGCACTGGATTGCAGTCGGTGTTATGTTGAAAGTTTTATTGTACGATACACCGGGATTTAGCACAGGATTGCAGTCGGTGTCGTACTGTACGATTCACCGGGATTTAGCACAGGATTGCAGTCGGTGCCGTACTGAGTTAAATAAATTTCATAACTGAACCGAGAGTGTTAGTAGGGGTTCCGGTAGAACTCACTGAGATTGTATCTCACTGTTTAATTGTTGTTGTTTTACAGATAAACAGGGACAGAAGAAACCTCAGAGGCACGAGTAGGTGGCCCCGGGAGGAGAATAATGACTTAGCTTTATGTTCAAGTTTATTTTCCTTCGGTTGCCTATGTATTACAACACTATGACATCAGTGTTATGTTATCCTTTTCCGCTTTCTTGTATGACTCTGATTACCAGTTGCTGACAGTTATGGTCTGTGTACCGTATGATCTTATTTGTGTATAAGATGGTCATGTTGTATTTCAGCAAAATTTTGTCGGTATTCAGTGTCTAAACAGGAAATTATTATCTCTGATGTTTATATTTTGGTACGCTTTGGTATTTTTACAAGTTAAATATACCTGGGTGTTACACTTGTTCTTGTTCTTGTTATTGTTATTGTTCTTGTTCTTGTTCTTGTTGTTGTTGTTCTTGTTGTTGTGGTTATTGTTGATGTTGTTGTTCTTGTTCTTGTTCTTGTAGTTGTTGTTGTTGTTGTTGTTGTTGTTGTTGTTCTTGTTGTTGTTGTTGTTGTTGTTGTTGTTGTTGTTGTTGTTGTTGTTGTTGTTGTTGTTGTTGTTGTTGTTGTTGTTGTTGTTGTTGTTGTTGTTGTTGTTGTTGTTGTTGTTGTTGTTGTTGTTGTTGTTGTTGTTGTTGTTCTTGTTGTTGTTGTTGTTGTTGTTGTTGTTGTTGTTGTTGTTGTTGTTGTTGTTCTTGTTGTTGTTGTTGTTGTTCTTGTTGTTGTTGTTGTTGTTGTTGTTGTTGTTGTTGTTGTTCTTGTTGTTGTTGTTGTTCTTGTTCTTTTTCTTGTTCTTGTTCTTGTTCTTGTTCTTGTTCTTGTTCTTGTTCTTGTTCTTGTTCTTGTTCTTTTTCTTGTTGTTGTTGTTGTTGTTGTTGTTGTTGTTGTTGTTGTTGTTGTTGTTGTTATTGTTGTTGTTCTTCTTCTTGTTCTTGTTGTTGTTCTTTTTCTTGTTCTTCTCAACATAACCCTATAACTTGGTAAGATTCTCTTCAACTTTTCCCCCTTCTCATGACCTACGAATTTATAAGGGTTTTTGGAATTGATTTGTTGAAATCTCAAGTTGTGAGCTGGAATTGATGATTGAATCATGATTAGGATCGAAGCCAAGAACGGTGGAACGCGATATGGAGCTCGAAACGAAGTTGGGAGCGGTTTGGTGTTGATTGGACTCGATTCGGGGGTTTTGGTGAAGTCTCGGTGATTTTGAAGTCTCGGCGTCGCCACTCGCTTCGAGGGTGAGTTTTACTCACGCTTAGGATGTTTTTATGTTTCGAGTATTTTTACGTCAATTGATGTCGAGAGATCGTGAGTCAAAACCGCTATTTGGAAAATATGTCGTTTTTGATAAAAACCGTTTTGATTGAGACATTGATTGATTTGAATGATTGTGTGATATTGGTTGAATCTGTTTTTCTGTTTGTTTGATCTGTTTTCGATCGGAACTAAAATCGGAATTGAGCGGAATAGCGGCTTTCGCGCGAAACCGCCAAAATCTGCCCTTAACAGACCCCCTTGCTGCCATTTCGCGCTCCACTTGCGCCCCAGGCGCGACTCCAGCGCAATTTGGCAGAACTTGCTGCCAGTTCGCGCGTCACTTGCGCGCCAGGCGCGACTCCAGCGCCATTTGGCAGAATTTCAGCAACCAAACACTGTTTTTCGTTTCGCAATAACTTTTGATCCGGGAACCCGATTGAGGTGTTCTAAGATGCGTTGGAAAGCTTATTCAGAGGCCTAACTGAATATTCTATTTTTAAGGAAAAATGAACTGTTTTTGATATTGAAAATTGTGTCAAAAAGTGGTCAACTAGAGTGCGAGTGTGAACTTGGAATTTATAAAATGTGGATTAAAGTGTTCACTGATTGTCTGATTTGATGGACTGTGGGTTCATAGTACTGTAGATATATATATTATATCGAGTTTGGGTGACGACCCATGTAGACATACTAGGCGGGGTAGTCATGCACCCTTACCCTAGGCCTCTTGCAATAGGGAAAGTACTATTGGTAAGGTGGTTCACCGGGTATGTAGCGTTCGCGCAGTTGGTGGTGTGTTGAATTGTTTGTTGTGCGAATACCGGGTATGTAGCGTTCGCGCAGTCGGTATCGTACTTGGTTGTAACAGGTTCCTCGGGTATGTAGCGTTCGCGCAGTCGATGACCTGTCAAAGGTTAAATAATGCGGTTCATCGGGTTTGGAGCGTTCGCGCAGTCGATGCCGTATACAGTCAAAACCATTTCATAATTGGACCGAGAGCGTTAGTAGGGGTCTCGGTAGAACTCACTGAGATTGTATCTCACTGTTTAAATGTTGTTGTGTCACAGATAAACAGGGACAGAAGAAATCGCAGAGGCACGAGTAGGTGGCCCCGGGTGATGGAGGATGATTTAGTTTTATGTTTAAGTTTATTTTCCTTCTGTTGTCCATGTATCATAACACTATGGCATTAGTGTTTTGTTTATCTTTTTCCGCTTTCTTGTATGACTCTGACTACCATAGTGCTGACAGTTTATGGTCTGAGTACCGTATGGTCTTATCTGTACATAAGACGGTTAGGTTATATTTCAGCAAAGATTTTATAATGGTATTCAGTGTCTAAGAAGGAAATTATTATCTCTGATGTTTATATTTTGGCACGCTTTGGTATTTTTACAAGTTAAATATACCGGGGTGTTACAGTTGGTATCAGAGCTTTCCAAAATCGAGAAGTGAATTTCGGATCTCGATCCGACACTATACTGGTAGGAACCCCATGTAACCTTACTATGTAACATCCCCAAAATAATTAATGGAATTATTTGGGTGTTAACCCAATTAAACCAATTTAGTACTCGACTGGTAAATTTATCGAGTGCTAAAATTATTTAGTTGTTGTCATCGGATCGTTAACCGGATAATACGGACCAAGGAAGTTTTGGAATCGAAATAGGAGATTTCGATCAATATGATAATTTGACCGCGTTACAACAAATATATTAAATAAATATATATATGTATACGTGGGTGTGTGTGAGTGAAGAGGAGAAAGAATTAATTAAATTAAATAAATATAAGTGTGTGTGTGTGTTAATAAGAGAGGAAAGAAAAGAATTAAGAAAGGAAGAAAAGAAAGAATGCGAGAAACAGAGGGGAGGAGAGAAAAAGAAAAGAAGAGAGAAAGAAAGGGGGAGGAAGAAGAAGAGGAAAAAGGGGGCAATTCCGCTCATCAAAACGACTTCCGTCCAACACGAAAAATGCTCAGCGTTACTTCCTCTTCGATTTGGTACCAAGATTTTCATCATCAACTCACTCTCTCTCACTTTACCATTTTCGAATTTGAGAGGAAAAATGGAGGTTTTGTGGTTCAAGCTCAAAGGAAAGCCTAGAATGGTGGTGAGGAGCGAGCTCAAGGGCGAACACGCGAATATTGAAGTCCGATTTGGAGTTTTTGAAGAATTGAAGGTTAGGGTTCAAATTGGGGTTTTTGGTGAATAGTAGCTTTTGGAGGTTAGGGATGATGAATAGTGTTCGTGGAAGATTTCGTGGGATTCGGTATTTCGGTGAAAAACGGTTTCGTGATCGAGTGGGAAGCTTTGGGAGCGGATTGGGTGTCGCCGGAGTGGGGAACGTTCGTGTGGTTACTCGGTGGATTCGGCCGCTCGTGGTTCACGCTTCGAGGGTGAGTTCTACTCACGTTTAGGATTTTTGTTTTTCGAATTAATTGATAAACTGTTTTATCGCTTTCGCTGGACTGGAATATTATGTGATACTGTCTGATTCGGGTTAGGAATCGATTGGGGCGAGTCTCGGGTTGCGTCTCGTTAAAAAGGGAATTTTTGGTGATTTGATTCGAGAGATTTTGATTTAAAACCGTTATTTGAAAATATGTCGCGTTTTAATACGATTCGTTTTAATTATGTTTTTGATTGGATTGATTGATTGTGTGGTTTGTATTGGGTCTATTATATTGGTTGTCAAATCTGTTTTCGATCGGAACTAAAATCGGAATTGAACGGAATAGCGGATTTCGCGAAAATCGCAAAATCTGCACCACACAAACCCCCATCGCGTCGTGACCCGCAGGGCATCGCGTCGCGACCCAGTGCAGTGTTGCCACGCAAAATGTTTCTGTCGTTTTTCGCGTCGCGACGGTAGCAGTTCGCGTCGCGACGCTTTGCAGATTTTCAACAGTTTTTCACTGTTTTTCGTTTCGCGATAACTTTTGATCCGGGAACCCGATTGAGGTGTTCTAAGATGTGTTGGAAAGCTTATTCAGAGGCCTAACTGAATATTCTATTTTTAAGGTTAAATGAACTGTTTTTGATATTTAAAATTGTGTCGAAAAGTGGTCAACTAGAGTGCGAGTGTGAACTTGGAATTTATAAATATGGATTAAAGTGTTTCACTGATTGTCTGATTTGATGGACCGTGGGTTCATAGTACTGTAGATATATATATTATATCGAGTTTGGGTGACGACCCAAGTAGACATACTAGGCGGGGTAGTCATGCACCCTTACCCTAGGCCTCTTGCAATAGGGAAAGTACTATTGGTAAGGTGGTTCACCGGGTATGTAGCGTTCGCGCAGTCGGTGGTGTGTTGAATTGTTTGTTGTGCGACTACCGGGTATGTAGCGTTTGCGCAGTCGGTATCGTACTTGGTTGTAACAGGTTCATCGGGTATGTAGCGTTCGCGCAGTCGATGACCTGTCAAAGGTTAAATAATGCGGTTCATCGGGTTTGGAGCGTTCGCGCAGTCGATGCCGTATACCGTCAAAACCATTTCATAATTGGACCGAGAGCGTTAGTAGGGGTCTCGGTAGAACTCACTGAGATTGTATCTCACTGTTTAAATGTTGTTGTTTCACAGATAAACAGGGACAGAAGAAACCGCAGAGGCACGAGTAGGTGGCCCCGGGTGATGGAGGATGACTTAGTTTTATGTTTAAGTTTATTTTCCTTCTGTTGTCCATGTATCACAACACTATGGCATTAGTGTTTTGTTTATCCTTTTCCGCTTTCTTGTATGACTCTGATTACCATAGTTGCTGACAGTTATGGTCTGAATACCGTATGATCTTATTTGTGTATAAGATGGTTATGTTGTATTTCAGCAAAATTTTGTAATGGTATTCAGTGTCTAAACAGGAAATTATTATCTCTGATGTTTATATTTTGGCACGCTTTGGTATTTTACAAGTTAATATACCGGGGTGTTACAGTTGGTATCAGAGCAGTTCGACCTAGTCGGACTTAGTTTAGGGTTGAGTCGATTCCTTGCTAGTCCTTTTTGTAATTACACTTGTGATGCTAAGAGACATTGAGCCTGATCAACTTAATACTTAGTGCGTCATAAGCGGAATTATGACTGGATGATCAAGATGCAATCCTCGACCACAATCGGAATCTTCAACCGGTGCATCCTCAGGAAAGGTGACATGACGGTGGAAGAATACACCGCTAAGTTTGATAAGTTGTCTCAGTTTTACCAAGTGGTAAAGTAAGCTTCGGATGACGAACGAAGAATGCAGAAATATAAGACGGGCATAAGTGTTTTTATGATTTATGGTCTCAGTTCTTATACTACTACCAATTATGTTGCCTTAGTGTAATCAGCCTATGTCGCCGAGGATGATCTCATAGGAAATATGGGAAAAGAAGGAAGGTAGTTGAATTATCAACTCCGAATGCAAAGTCCTAAGATAATTTCATCAAAGGAAAAGCAGATGCAATTCTTTGATTCTACGAAGGTCAGAAGATGTTCTAACTGTGGAAAGCCTCACAGCGGTGATTGCAAGAGAAGATCTAATCGGTGCTATTATAGAAATGTAGAGGGTCACTATGGTAAAGAGTGCCCCGTAAGGAAGAATTTCAAGGAGTTACAAGCAGCTCTAAGACAAGGACGAGTCAACATTCTGAATGTTTAGACAGTTACGACTGCTGACAAGTTACTGAGGGGTATGGAATCAATTTTCAATAACCCGATCAGTATATTATATGATTCGGGTGCAACCTATTACTGTATATCCCGATCGCATGTGAATCGGTTGGGATCAACCTTATCATCGCCTTCCGAGCCGATAACTATTTTAACTGCTGCTAAGGGTCGTGTCCAGACATAATCTTTGTATAGAATTGTCTACTTGTCATAGGAGACAGAAATTTCGTTGTAGAATTTATTGTTTGCCTAAGAGAAGTGTGGACACCATCTTTGGGTATGAACTGGATGACTGCAAAATATGTTGCAATCGACTGTGTTAATCAACTATCAGTTTCTCTTCAGAATCAGTTGAATTGTCTAAGACAAATTCTGAAGTGGTTGCCTAGTTCACCTTAGACGGTCGATCTTCATTCCAAGGTGCGGGAGCACATGTTAGTATGTTATCTGCATCCGCTGAAACTAGTTTAGATTTGGCGAACGTTCAGGTCGTGAATGACTTTCTGGATGTCTTCACGATGAAGTTTCTTCTGAACCTCCAGAGCGAGAAGTAGAGTTTACTGTAGAATTGATTCCTGGCACGGGATCAATATCTATTGTTTCTTATTGAAGGTTTCTTGAGAATTAAAGGAAATGGAGTCTCAACTTGAAGAGTTGACGTTAAAGAAATTCATTCGACCGAGTGCTTCGTTAAGGAGTGCTCTGGTGTGGTTAGTCAAGAGGAAATATAGTAGCATGAGATTGTACATCGGTTATCGACAACTCAACAAAGTGACGATCAGGAATAAATATCCCTTGCCAAGGATAGACGAATTGCTGGATCAACTTCGAGGTGCTGCAGTGTTTCTAAAATTAATCTGAAGTCAGGATATCATCAAATGAAAGTTAGAGCCTTAGATATTCCGAAGACAGCTTTCCGTACTAGGTATGGACATTACAAGTTAGTAGTGATGCCTTTCGGTCTACCTAATGCTCCAGCGGTATTCATGGATTACATGAACCGAGTCTTCCACGCGTACCCTGATCAGTTTGTAGTCATTTTCATTGATGAGGTCGTGGTGTACTCGAAGACCATTGAGGAGCATGTTCAACACCTCCGCATTGTTCTGAGTGTACTCCGAGAAAAGAAGTTGTACGCAAAGCCTTCGAAGTGTGATTTTTGGGTGTCAGAGGTAAAGTCTTTGGGACATGTGATTCCCCAAGTCGGGAGTTTCTGTAGATCCCAGTAAAAAGGAAGTGGTGTTGAATGGGAGTGACCGACATCAGCCGCAGAGATCAAAAGTTTCTGGGTCTAGCCGGTTACTATAAGAGATTTGTAAAAGGGTTCTCACAGTTAGTTTTCCACTTACTCGGTTAACTCGTAAGGGTCATCCGTTTACGTGGGATGCCGATTGTGAAGAATGTTTTCAAGAGTCGAAGATTTTGACTTCTGCTCCAATCCTGATTCCTCCGGATCCGTAATTGGAATTTTAAATTTTCGATGACGCTTCAGGGAGGGGTATAGGATGTATTCTAATGCAAAATCAACAAGTGGTAGCTTAGGCGTCCAGACAATTAAGGTCTCGTGAAGAGAATTATCCAACTCATGAATTGGAGTTAATAACTATTGTGTATGCACTGAAGATTTGGAGACGTTACCTGTATGGGTCTCGTTTCGAAGTCTCTAGTGGTCACAAGAGTTTAAGGTATCTGTTTGATCAGAAAGAGCTGAATAGCAGGCAGAGAAGTGTGTAGAATTTCTGAAGGATTATGACTTCGGGTTGAAGTATCATCCAGGAAATTCCAATGTTGTAGCTGATACGAGTAATAGGAAATCGCTACACACGGCAGTATTATGGTGCATTAGATGGAATTATTAGAGTCTGATAGAGACTTAAATCTGAGTTCAAGATCAAGGAGAATCCGGTTAGTGTTGAGCCATATGAGGATCTCTAGTTCCCTAAGGGATTCTATACGCTTAGCACAGGAAGTTGATGTGAAGCTACATTCACAAGAGGTATTTCCAGATTTTACTATGGATAGTGATGGAGTCAGTTGTTTCAACGGTAGAATCTGTGCGTCCGATGATGAGAACAATAAAAGGCAAGTGTTAGAGGAAGCACACCGAAGTTTATATTCTGTTCCAGGGTGTACAGAATATAAAGCAGATGTATTAGTGGCGAGGTATTAGTTTGTTAACCTCTCCTTGTGAAGGTTAACAAGGAGATAGTATTATGTGATTCCGTTTGACAAGTCGAACGTGAATACGAATATGTAAGTGGGGTAACTGCTGACTGTTTTCACGTTGCGAATAACCATCAAAGGATTAATTGATGGATCTGCTTAAAGTGACGGAAATTTCCGAAGTGAAGCTTGGCGTGCGGTGTAATAGTTTTGAAAAATCGTTTTTGTGAAAACCCGCATGCTAAAGTTAATTTTGGGAACGAATTAAGAGGCTAATAGGATATGATTGAGAAGGAAAATCCTAGGAGGATTGCTTAGGTTGAGGGGAAGCTCTCAACGCTATTGACTAATTCGGAAAGGAGCTCTAAGTTCTGTTCGATAGTGGTTTGGACAACAACTGAGGTGATTTTCATTACGTTCAATTTATTTGATGTCCCCGTGGTTTATTTCTACGTTTAAGGTCAGAGCTTTTGATAAAACCCAAATCTCATCTTTTTGAAAAAGTTTTACCTCGAAGACTTGGAAGCGAGTCAAGAAGTTTCACAAGTGACTTTTTCGTCACATTGTCGGTATGTACGAGAACCGTTATGGATATTGGAAGATTTGTTGAGAAAGTGTTTACACCTTTCGAGGAAATCGTGTTTGTTTTTACATCTACCGAGGAGTACTTTGATTTGGATTAATCAAGTTGGGGAGCAAGTGAGGAATGAAGCTTCGGAAGTGTTTTCGAACGCGGTGCCGAGCCTATGTAGGCGAAAAAGGAGTTTCTCGTGTTGATTCGTAACCAGAGAGTTCGTATCAAGGTAGTAGTGGATCATACTTGGAGATTGATGTGCCCACTTGGGAAGAGTTCCTACGCTCATCTCGTTAGTTCGAGATGGTTTTTCAGCAACTTAAACCCTTCTGAGAATGTCGATTCTCGGTTAGTCGGATGGAAAACTTAGCGAAATTTTGAGGACAAAATTCTTTCAAGTTGGGGAGAATGTAACATCCCCAAAATAATTAATGGAATTATTTGGGTGTTAACCCAATTAAACCAATTTAGTACTCGACTGGTAAATTTATCGAGTGCTAAAATTATTTAGTTGTTGTCATCGGATCGTTAACCGGATAATACGGACCAAGGAAGTTTTGGAATCGAAATAGGAGATTTCGATCAATATGATAATTTGACCGCGTTACAACAAATATATTAAATAAATATATATATGTATACGTGGGTGTGTGTGAGTGAAGAGGAGAAAGAATTAATTAAATTAAATAAATATAAGTGTGTGTGTGTGTTAATAAGAGAGGAAAGAAAAGAATTAAGAAAGGAAGAAAAGAAAGAATGCGAGAAACAGAGGGGAGGAGAGAAAAAGAAAAGAAGAGAGAAAGAAAGGGGGAGGAAGAAGAAGAGGAAAAAGGGGGCAATTCCGCTCATCAAAACGACTTCCGTCCAACACGAAAAATGCTCAGCGTTACTTCCTCTTCGATTTGGTACCAAGATTTTCATCATCAACTCACTCTCTCTCACTTTACCATTTTCGAATTTGAGAGGAAAAATGGAGGTTTTGTGGTTCAAGCTCAAAGGAAAGCCTTGAATGGTGGTGAGGAGCGAGCTCAAGGGCGAACACGCGAATATTGAAGTCCGATTTGGAGTTTTTGAAGAATTGAAGGTTAGGGTTCAAATTGGGGTTTTTGGTGAATAGTAGCTTTTGGAGGTTAGGGATGATGAATAGTGTTCGTGGAAGATTTCGTGGGATTCGGTATTTCGGTGAAAAACGGTTTCGTGATCGAGTGGGAAGCTTTGGGAGCGGATTGGGTGTCGCCGGAGTGGGGAACGTTCGTGTGGTTACTCGGTGGATTCGGCCGCTCGTGGTTCACGCTTCGAGGGTGAGTTCTACTCACGTTTAGGATTTTTGTTTTTCGAATTAATTGATAGACTGTTTTATCGCTTTCGCTGGACTGGAATATTATGTGATACTGTCTGATTCGGGTTAGGAATCGATTGGGGCGAGTCTCGGGTTGCGTCTCGTTAAAAATGGAATTTTTGGTGATTTGATTCGAGAGATTTTGATTTAAAACCGTTATTTGAAAATATGTCGCGTTTTAATACGATTCGTTTTAATTATGTTTTTGATTGGATTGATTGATTGTGTGGTTTGTATTGGGTCTATTATATTGGTTGTCAAATCTGTTTTCGATCGGAACTAAAATCGGAATTGAACGGAATAGCGGATTTCGCGAAAATCGCAAAATCTGCACCACACAAACACCCATCGCGTCGCGACCCGCAGGGCATCGCGTCGCGACCCAGTGCAGTGTTGCCACGCAAAATGTTTCTGTCGTTTTTCGCGTCGCGACGGTAGCAGTTCGCGTCGCGACGCTTTGCAGATTTTCAACAGTTTTTCACTGTTTTTCGTTTCGCGATAACTTTTGATGCGGGAACCCGATTGAGGTGTTCTAAGATGCGTTGGAAAGCTTATTCAGAGGCCTAACTGAATATTCTATTTTTAAGGAAAAATGAACTGTTTTTGACATTTAAAATTGTGTCGAAAAGTGGTCAACTAGAGTGCGAGTGTGAACTTGGAATTTATAAATATGGATTAAAGTGTTTCACTGATTGTCTGATTTGATGGACCGTGGGTTCATAGTACTGTAGATATATATATTATATCGAGTTTGGGTGACGACCCATGTAGACATACTAGGCGGGGTAGTCATGCACCCTTACCCTAGGCCTCTTGCAATAGGGAAAGTACTATTGGTAAGGTGGTTCACCGGGTATGTAGCGTTCGCGCAGTCGGTGGTGTGTTGAATTGTTTGTTGTGCGACTACCGGGTATGTAGCGTTCGCGCAGTCGGTATCGTACTTGGTTGTAACAGGTTCATCGGGTATGTAGCGTTCGCGCAGTCGATGACCTGTCAAAGGTTAAATAATGCGGTTCATCGGGTTTGGAGCGTTCGCGCAGTCGATGCCGTATACAGTCAAAACCATTTCATAATTGGACCGAGAGCGTTAGTAGGGGTCTCGGTAGAACTCACTGAGATTGTATCTCACTGTTTAAATGTTGTTGTTTCACAGATAAACAGGGACAGAAGAAACCGCAGAGGCACGAGTAGGTGGCCCCGGGTGATGGAGGATGACTTAGTTTTATGTTTAAGTTTATTTTCCTTCTATTGTCCATGTATCACAACACTATGGCATTAGTGCTTTGTTTATCCTTTTCCGCTTTCTTGTACGACTCTGATTACCATAGTTGCTGACAGTTATGGTCTGAATACCATATGATCTTATTTGTGTATAAGATGGTTATGTTGTATTTCAGCAAAATTTTGTAATGGTATTCAGTGTTTAAACAGGAAATTATTATCTCTGATGTTTATATTTTGGCACGCTTTGGTATTTTACAAGTTAATATACCGGGGTGTTACATTGTTGTTGTTCTTCTTCTTGTTCTTGTTGTTGTTCTTTTTCTTGTTCTTGTTCTTGTTCTTGTTCTTGTTGTTGTTGTTGTTGTTGTTGTTGTTGTTGTTGTTGTTGTTGTTGTTGTTGTTGTTGTTGTTGTTGTTGTTGTTGTTGTTGTTGTTGTTGTTGTTCTTGTTGTTGATCTTGTTGTTGTTCTTGTTGTTGTTCTTGTTGTTGTTGTTGTTGTTGTTGTTGTTGTTGTTGTTGTTGTTGTTTTTCTTG
>JAZGSX010000028.1:167500-175000 GCA_039519185.1 Astragalus membranaceus
TTTGCCTTAAAAATAGAATATTCAGTTAGGCCTCTGAATAAGCTTTCCAACGCATCTTAGAACACCTCAATCGGGTTCCCGGATCAAAAGTTATCGCGAAACGAAAAACAGTGAAAAACTGTTGAAATTCTGTCAAACTGCGCTGAAGTCGCGCCTGGAGCGCGAGTTACGCGCGAACTGGCAGAAAGTTCTGCCCAATTGCGCTGAAGTCGCGCCTGGAGCGCAGGTGAGGCGCGAACTGGCAGAAAGTTCTGCCCAATTGCGCTGAAGTCGCGCCTGGAGCGCAGGTGAGGCGCGAACAGGCAGAACGGGGGTCTGTTAAGACAGATTTTGCGATTTTCGCGAAATCCGCTATTCCGCTCAATTCCGATCTTTGTTCCGATCAAAAACAGATTTGACAACCAGTAAAATGAGTCCAATTCAAACCACAAAATCACTCAATCCAATCAAACACTTAATCAAAACGAATTGTATTAAACCGCGACATATTTTCAAATAACGGTTTTCGTTCCAAAAATCTTTCGAAACCAATTGACGTAAAAACTAATGAGACGCAAAAATATCCTAAGCGTGAGTAAAACTCACCCTTGAAGCGAGAGCCGATATCGAACCGAATTTGCCGAGACGTCGAAATCACCGAATCGCTCCTAACTTCGTTCCGAGCTTCCAATCGCGTTCAATCCGCTCCTAGCTTCGATCCTAAGCATAACCCAATCACCAACACAACCTATTAATCCTCGATTTCAACAAATTCTCCTCACAAACCTTCAATTTTCGAAGTCAAATAGAAGGGGGAAAAATGGAGGAGAGGCTTACCTAAGATATGGGTTTTGTAGAGGAGAGGGAGATGGTGATTGTGCTGAAATTTGAGGTGATGGGGTTTCCTCTTCTTCCTCCTTTCTCTTCTTCTTTCCTCTTCTTCTTTCCTCTTCTTCTTTCTTTCTCTGTTTTCTTTTCTTCTGTTCGTATCCTCCTCTTCTTTCTTCTTTTATTCTTTTCCATTTAACACACACACATATATACTTATTTAATTAATAAATAAGTGGTAGCGTGGTCCAATTACCGTATCGATCTTAATTCCTTATTTTGATTCCAAAACTTCCTTGGTCCGTATTATTCGGTCAACGATCCTGAGACAGCCAATAATTAATTTTTAGCACTCGATAATTTTACCGATTGAGCATCAAATTAATTCAATTGGGTTAACATCCGAATAATTCGATTAATAATTTTGAGGATGTTACATTCTCCCCAACTTGAAAGAATTTTGTCCTCAAAATTAGACACGACATACCTCAAGAGAATAAATACGGATACTGAGTCCGCATGTCGTCCTCCAACTCCCAAGTAGCTTCCTCGGCGGAAAAACCATCCCAAACCACCTTGACAATGGGAATTGACTTTGTCCGCAGCGTCCTCTCGCCACGTTCCATGATGTAATTCGGATTAGGTTGGAAGGACAAGTCCGGTCGAAGGTCAATCGTTTCAAAATCTAACGGTTGGCTTGGATCGGGAATGTACTTCCGCAACTGAGACACATGGAATACATCATGCAGATTTGACATTGGTGGAGGCAAAGCAATACGGTATGCAAGAGGCCCTATTCGCTCGATAATCTGGAAAGGTCCAATATACCGAGGACTGAGTTTCTTCACCCGTAATGCCCTACCTGTGCCAATTGTTGGTGATAATCTCAAAAACACATGATCACCAGACTCAAACTCTAACGGCCTTCTCCTTTTGTCGGCATAACTCTTTTGCCTACTTTGAGCAGCTTTCATTCTTTCCCTGATCTGGCGGATCTTTTCAGTAGTGTCTTGAATCACCTCAGGTCCTAACAATCGGTTCTCACCGACTTCCCACCAACACAATGGAGTTCTACATTTCCTTCCATACAAGGCCTCAAAAGGCGCCATTCCGATACTGGAATGATAACTGTTGTTATATGAGAATTCAACCAGTGGAAGATGATCCTCCCATTTCTTCCCGTTATCAAGTACCAAAGCCCTAAGCATATCCTCTAATGTCTGGATAGTTCTCTCGGTCTGACCATCGGTCTGCGGGTGATAAGCGGTACTAAGAAGTACTTTAGTCCCCAATGCTTCATTCAGAGCTTTCCAAAATCGAGAAGTGAACTTCGGATCTCGATCCGACACTATACTAGTAGGAACCCCATGTAACCTTACTATGTTCTTCAAGTACACCTCAGCTAACTTGGATACTTTACTGTTAGAACGAACTGGAATAAAATGAGCTGATTTGGTTAACCGATCTACAACTACCCAAATGGAGTCGTTACCGGCCTGAGACTTTGGCAACGCCATTACAAAATCCATGGAAATGTCTTCCCATTTCCACACTGGCACATTTAATGGTCGTAACAGACCACCAGGCTTCTGATGTTCTATCTTAACTCTTTGGCAAGTTAAGCATTTTGATACAAACTCAGCAATGTCTAACTTCATTCCTTGCCACCAATACATATGCTTTAAATCTCTATACATCTTGGTGGATCCAGGGTGTACAGAAAATAGACTTCGGTGTGCTTCCTCTAGTACTTGCTTTTTAATATCTTCATTATCGGGCACACAGATCCTACCGTTGAAACAAATCACTCCATCGCTATCTTCAGTGAAATCTGGCAACAATTTCTGTGATTGTAGCTTCACATCAATTTCCTGTGCTAAGCGAATAGAATCCCTTAATGAACTGGAGATCCTCATATGGCTCAACACTAACCGGCTTTTCCTTGATTTTGCATTCACATTTAAGTCCCTAAAGGACTCCAACAATTTCATCTCATGCATCATAAACTCTGCTATGTGGATGGATTTCCTACTTAGTGCATCAGCTACAACATTAGCTTTTCCCGGATGATACTTCAACTCGAAGTCATAATCCTTCAGAAATTCCACCCACCTTCTCTGCCTGTTATTCAACTCCTTCTGGTCAAATAAATATTTCAAACTCTTATGATCACTAAAGACTTCGAAACGAGACCCATACAGGTAATGTCTCCAAATCTTCAGTGCGTACACAATGGCTGCCAACTCTAGATCATGAGTCGGATAATTCTCTTCATGAGTCTTCAACTGTCTGGAGGCATAAGCTACAACTTGTTGGTTCTGCATGAGGACACATCCCAAACCCTTACCAGAAGCATCGCTGAAAATTTGAAATTCCAAAGACGGATCTGGAAGAATTAGGATTGGAGCAGAAGTCAACCTAACCTTCAATTCTTGAAAACATTCCTCACAATCGGCATCCCATATAAACGGTTGGGCCTTACGAGTCAACCGGGTAAGTGGGAGAACCAGTTGTGAGAAACCTTGAATAAACCTCCTATAGTAACCAGCTAGACCCAAGAAACTTCTTATTTCTGTAACAGATGTTGGTCTTTCCCAGTTCAATACAGCTTCCACCTTACTGGGATCCACGGCAACTCCCGATTGGGAAATCACGTGTCCCAAAAACTTTACTTCCGGCATCCAGAAGTCACACTTCGATGGCTTGGCATACAATTTCTTTTCTCGGAGTACGTTCAGAACAATGCGGAGATGTTGAACATGGTCCTCAATGGTCTTAGAGTACACCAAGATATCATCAATAAAGACTACTACAAACTGATCGAGATAAGTATGGAATACTCGGTTCATGTAATCCATGAATACCGCTGGAGCATTAGTCAAACCGAAGGGCATTACTACGAACTCGTAATGTCCATACCTCGTACGGAAGGCTGTCTTCGGGATATCTAAGGCTCGTACTTTTATTTGATGATAACCCGATCTCAGATCAATTTTTGAAAATACCACTGCACCTCGAAGTTGGTCAAGCAAATCGTCTATCCTTGGCAATGGATATTTGTTCTTAATTGTCACCTTGTTGAGTTGACGGTAGTCAATACACAATCTCATGCTTCCGTCCTTCTTCTTGACTAGCAATACGGGAGCACCCCATGGAGAAGCACTCGGTCGGATAAATCTCTTCGATATTAACTCTTCAAGTTGAGACTTCAATTCCTTCAATTCTAAAGGAGACATCCTATAAGGGGCAATAGATATCGATCCTGTACCAGGAATCAATTCTATTGAGAATTCTACCTCTCTGTCAGGAGGTAAGGATGAAACTTCCTCTGGGAAGACATCTGGAAATTCATTTACCACTTGCACAGATGACAAGTCTAAACCCGTTTCAGTAGATGCAGACAACATAATAAGAATAGCTTCCGCACCTTGGAATAATGACTGGTTTGCTTCGGTATAAGAGATCGTTGCTTCACAATCTGCCTGTGTCAACCCTACGGATTCGGAGGCGAAGCTAATGGTCCGATCAGCACAGTTGATAATCACATGATTTTCAGCCATCCAATTCATACCCAGAACAATGTCCATGCTTCTCATAGGCAAGCAAATAAATTTCACAACAAACTGTCGGTCGCCTATGACAAGTAGGCAATTTTCACATAATGATTGGGTCTGGACACGACCCTTGGCAGCAGTTAAAATAGTTATCGGTTCGGATAGCTCAGACAATGCTAAACCCAACCGATCCACACATGCTTGAGAGATAAAACAGTGTGTTGCACCAGAATCATATAAAATATTGACTGAATAATTAAAAAGAGATCCCGTACCCCTTAGAAGATTATCCGTAGGTGTGATGGTTCGAGCATCTAATGTGTTGATTCGCCCCTGACTAGGAGCATTTGGTGCTTTTTGCAGATTCCTCTTTGTTGGGCACTTATTTGCATAATGTCCCTCTTCATTACAAACATAACACCGATCGGGTCTTTGCCAACAATCACCTGAATGAAATTTTCCACAAGTGCCACATCTGTGGAATTTTGATGGTTCATTGGATTGCACCTGCTTCCCTTTGTAATTACTTCCCCTGAGTGGCCTAGATGGAGTAGAAGATTCAGCAACCTTTTTCTTACCCTTCCAATAGTCTTTCCTTTCAGCATACATTTTCCTCAGATCCTCCTCAGCCACATATGCTTGTTGCACTAAGGCAGGATAATTAACCAAGGTGTAAGAACTGAGTCCTTGGCTCACATCAGCTCGGAGACCTTCTTTGAACATTTGCATTTTCCACATATCATTTGGGGCATACCTTCCCAACTCATAGAACTGAGACAGTCTTTCAAATTTCGCAGCATACTCCCCAACCGACATATCACCTTGCTTCAGATTTACAAACTCTGCTTGTTTACTCAGCTTCTTCACCGAAGGGAAATATTGCTTCAGAAATAGTTCCTTGAAGTTGTCCCAAGTTAGGGGAGTTTCTTGGAGTTCCATCATATGCCTTGCATTACACCACCAGGTGTGGGCATCTTCATCGAGCACATTTGCAGCAAATATTACCTTCTCTTCTTCCCCGCATTGCAAGGTTTGAAAAATTTTCTCCATTGAATCAATCCAATAGTAGGCGGTCATTGGATCTGATCCTCCCTTGAAAGTCGGGGGCTTCATCTTTTGAAATTGAAAATATGCCCGGTTAGGATCTTCCTGATGGGGTTGAACATTGGGCTGCTGCAGAGCCATTTGGTCATGCTGCATTTGCAACATATCCTGCATCATCTTTTGCTGATTCTCGATGATATTCTGCATCCATTCAAAGTTTGGATCAACAGGAGGAGGAACGCCTCTACCTCTTCTGGCCATGATTCTGCGAAATATGCACAAAGTATTAAGTTGATCAAGCTCAATGTCTAATAGCATACTAAGAAAATCACGACTGGAGAAAGTAAAGACCCTAACAGCTAAGTCCGACTAGGTTGAACCGCTCTGATACCAACTGTAACACCCAGGTATATTTAACTTGTAAAAATACCAAAGCGTGACAAAATTTAAACATCAGAGATAATAATTTCCTGTTTAGACACTGAATACCAACACAAAATTTTGCTGAAATACAACATGTCCATCTTATACACAAATAAGATCATACGGTACACAGACCATAACTGTCAGCAACTGGTAATCAGAGTCATACAAGAAAGCGGAAAAGGATAAACAAAACACTAATGCCATAGTGTTGTAATACATCGCAACAGAAGGAAAATAAACTTGAACATAAAGCTAAGTCATTATTCTCCTTCCGGGGCCACCTACTCGTGCCTCTGAGGTTTCTTCTGTCCCTGTTTATCTGTAAAACAACAACAATTAAACAGTGAGATACAATCTCAGTGAGTTCTACCGGAACCCCTACTAACACTCTCGGTCTGTTTAAAACATTTTTAAGGTTTGACACAGCACCGACTGCAATCCACTTGCTAATCCCGGCGAATCATACAATAAGGCTTCGATCTAATAGGACACCGACTGCAATCCACTTGCTAATCCCGATGAACTAATATCCTAGGCCTTTCTACGTACCACCGACTGCAATCCACTTGCTAATCCCGGTGAACGCAGCACAAACTTTTGACACAACACCGACTGCAATCCACTTGCTAATCCCGGCGAACCCCATAACCAATAGTGTTTCCTAATGGCCCAGAGCCTAGGGTAAGGGTTCATGACTTCCCCGCCTAGTATGTCAACATGGGTCGTCACCCAAACTCGATATAATATATATATCTACAACACTATGAACTCACGGTCCATCAAATCAGACAATCAATGAAACGCTTTGATTCCAAGTTTTATAAAAATCCAAGTTCACACTCGTACTCTAATTGACCACTTTTCGACACAGTTTTTCAGTATCTAAAACAGTTCATTTTGCCTTAAAAATAGAATATTCAGTTAGGCCTCTGAATAAGCTTTCCAACGCATCTTAGAACACCTCAATCGGGTTCCCGGATCAAAAGTTATCGCGAAACGAAAAACAGTGAAAAACTGTTGAAATTCTGTCAAACTGCGCTGAAGTCGCGCCTGGAGCGCGAGTTACGCGCGAACTGGCAGAAAGTTCTGCCCAATTGCGCTGAAGTCGCGCCTGGAGCGCAGGTGAGGCGCGAACTGGCAGAAAGTTCTGCCCAATTGCGCTGAAGTCGCGCCTGGAGCGCAGGTGAGGCGCGAACAGGCAGAACGGGGGTCTGTTAAGACAGATTTTGCGATTTTCGCGAAATCCGCTATTCCGCTCAATTCCGATCTTTGTTCCGATCAAAAACAGATTTGACAACCAGTAAAATGAGTCCAATTCAAACCACAAAATCACTCAATCCAATCAAACACTTAATCAAAACGAATTGTATTAAACCGCGACATATTTTCAAATAACGGTTTTCGTTCCAAAAATCTTTCGAAACCAATTGACGTAAAAACTAATGAGACGCAAAAATATCCTAAGCGTGAGTAAAACTCACCCTTGAAGCGAGAGCCGATATCGAACCGAATTTGCCGAGACGTCGAAATCACCGAATCGCTCCTAACTTCGTTCCGAGCTTCCAATCGCGTTCAATCCGCTCCTAGCTTCGATCCTAAGCATAACCCAATCACCAACACAACCTATTAATCCTCGATTTCAACAAATTCTCCTCACAAACCTTCAATT
>JAZGSX010000028.1:187500-202500 GCA_039519185.1 Astragalus membranaceus
CGGAATAAGGGATTAAGATCAATACGGTAATTGGACCACGCTACCACTTATTTATTAATTAAATAAGTATGTGTGTGTGTGTTAAATAAAAGAAGAAAGGAAAGAAGAAGAGGATACGAACAGAAGAGAAAGCAGAGGAAGAAAAGAAGAGAAGGAAAGGAGAAAGAAGAAGAGGAAAGAAGAAGAGGAAGGAAGAAGAAGAGGAAACCCCATCACCTCAAATTTCAGCACAATCACCATCTCCCTCTCCTCTACAAAACCCTATAACTTGGTAAGATTCTCTTCAATTTTCCCCCCTCCTCATGACCTACGAATTTCTAGGGGTTTTTGGAAATGATTTGTTGAAATCTTGAGTTGTGAGATGAAATTGATAGTGGAAACGTGATTAGGAACGAAGCCAAGAGCGGTGGAACGCGTTTGGGAATTCGAAACGAAGTTAGGAGCGGTTCGGTGTTGTTTGGATTCGATTCGGCGATTTCGACACGTCGGTGATTTCGGCACGACAACGACTCTCGCTTCAAGGGTGAGTTTTAGTCACGCTTAGGATGTTTTTGTGTCTCGTTAGTTTTTACGTTAATTGATTTCGAGAGATTTTGGAACGAAAACCGTTATTTGAAAATATGTCGCGTTTTAATACAATTCGTTTTGATTGAGTTTTTGATTGGATTGATTGATTGTGTGGTTTGTATTGGATTCATTTTACTGGTTGTCAAATCTGTTTTCGATCGGAACAAAAATCGGAATTGAGCGGAATAGCGGATTTCGCGAAAATCGCCAAATTCTGCACTTGACAGGCCCCCCTTACTGCCAGTCCACGCGCCACTTACGCGCCGCGCGCCACTCGCGCGCCACTGGACAGAACCTTAGTGTCAGCTCGCGCGCCGTTTGCGCGCCACGCACCACTCGCGCGCCAGTTGGCAGAATTTCAGCAACCAAACACTGTTTTTCGTTTCGCGATAACTTTTGATCCGGGAACCCGATTGAGGTGTTCTAAGATGCGTTAGAAAGATTATTCAGAGGCCTAACTGGATATTCTATTTTTAAGGCAAAATGAACTGTTTTTGATATTGAAAATTGTGTCGAAAAGTGGTCAACTAGATTGCGAGTGTGAACTTGGATTTTATAAAATTGTGGATTAAAGTGTTTCATTGATTGTCTGATTTGATGGACCGTGGGTTCATAGTACTGTAGATATATATATTATATCGAGTTTGGGTGACGACCCATGTAGACATACTAGGCGGGGTAGTCATGCACCCTTACCCTAGGCCTCTTGCAATAGGGAAAGTACTATTGGTAAGGTGGTTCACCGGGTATGTAGCGTTCGCGCAGTCGGTGGTATGTTGAATTGTTTGTTGTGCGAATACCGGGTATGTAGGGTTCGCGCAGTCGGTATCGTACTTGGTTGTAACAGGTTCATCGGGTATGTAGCGTTCGCGCAGTCGATGACCTGTCAAAGGTTAAATAATGCGGTTCATCGGGTTTGGAGCGTTCGCGCAGTCGATGCCGTATACAGTCAAAACCATTTCATAATTGGACCGAGAGCGTTAGTAGGGGTCTCGGTAGAACTCACTGAGATTGTATCTCACTGTTTAAATGTTGTTGTTTCACAGATAAACAGGGACAGAAGAAACCGCAGAGGCACGAGTAGGTGGCCCCGGGTGATTGAGGATGACTTAGTTTTATGTTTAAGTTTATTTTCCTTCTGTTGTCCATGTATCACAACACTATGGCATTAGTGTTTTGTTTATCCTTTTCCGCTTTCTTGTATGACTCTGATTACCACAGTTGCTGACAGTTATGGTCTGAATACCGTATGATCTTATTTGTGTATAAGATGGTTATGTTGTATTCCAGCAAAATTTTATAATGGTATTCAGTGTCTAAACAGGAAATTATTATCTCTGATGTTTAAAAATTGGCACGCTTTGGTATTTTACAAGTTAAATATACCGGGGTGTTACAGTTGGTATCAGAGCGGTTCGACCTAGTCGGACTTAGCTGTTAGGGTCTTTACTTTCTCCAGTCGTGATTTTCTTAGTATGCTATTAGACATTGAGCTTGATCAACTTAATACTTTGTGCATATTTCGCAGAATCATGGCCAGAAGAGGTAGAGGCGTTCCTCCTCCTGTTGATCCAAACTTTGAATGGATGCAGAATGTCATTGAGAATCAGCAAAAGATGATGCAGGATATGTTGCAAATGCAGCATGACCAAATGGCTCTGCAGCAGCCCAATGTTCAACCTCATCAGGAAGATCCTAACCGAACATATTTTCAATTTCAAAAGATGAAGCCCCCGGCTTTCAAGGGAGGATCGGATCCAATGACCGCCTACTATTGGATTGATTCAATGGAGAAAATTTTTCAAACCTTGCAATGCGGGGAAGAAGAGAAGGTAATATGTGCGGCAAATGTGCTCGATGAAGATGCCCACACCTGGTGGTGTAATGCAAGACAAATGATGGAACTCCAAGAAACTCCCCTAACTTGGGACAACTTCAAAGAATTATTTCTGAAGCAATATTTCCCTTCGGTGAGGAAGTTGAGTAAACAAGCAGAGTTTGTAAATCTTAAGCAAGGTGATATGTCGGTTGGGGAATATGCTGCGAAATTTGAAATACTGTCTCAGTTCTATGAGTTGGGAAGGTATGCCCCAAATGATATGTGGAAAATGCAAATGTTCAAAGAAGGTCTTCGAGCGGATGTGAGCCAAGGACTCAGTTCTTACACTTTGATTAACTATCCTGCCTTAGTGCAACAAGCATATGTTGCTGAGGAGGATCTGAGGAAAATGTATGCTGAAAAGAAAGACTATTGGAAGGGTAAGAAAAAAGTTGCTGAATCTTCTACTCCATCCAGGCCATTCAAGGGAAGTAATTATAAAGGGAAGCAGGTGAAATCCTTCGATTCATCAAAGAGCAGAAATTGTACGAAGTGTGGAAGGTATCACCTTGGGGATTGTCAGCAAAGATCCAATCGATGCTATGTCTGTGATGAAGAGGGTCATTATGCAAATCAATGCCCAGCAAAGAAAAGCTTTCAAGGAGCACCAAATGCTCCTAAGCAGGGGCGAATCAACACATTGGATGCTCGAACCATCACACCTACTGATAATCTTCTAAGGGGTACGGGATCTCTTTTTAATAACTCAGTCAATATTTTATATGATTCTGGTGCAACTCACTGTTTTATATCACAAGCATGTGTCGATCGGTTGGGTTTAGCATTATATGAGCTATCCGAACCGATAACTATTTTAACTGCTGCCAAGGGTCGTGTCCAGACCCAATCGTTGTGTGAAAATTGCCTACTTGTCATAGGGGACAGACAATTTGTTGTGAAATTTATTTGCTTGCCTATGAGAAGTATGGATATTGTTCTGGGTATGAATTGGATGGCTGAAAATCATGTGATTATCAACTGTGCTGATCGAACCATTAGCTTCGCCTCCGAATCCGTAGGCTTGACACAGACAGATTCTGAAGTGATGATCTCTTACATCGAAGCAAGCCAGTCATTATTCCAAGGTGCGAAAGCTATTCTTATTATGTTGTCTGCATCTACTGAAACGGGCTTAGACTTGTCATCTGTACAAGTGGTAAATGAATTTCTAGATGTCTTTCCAGAAGAGGTTTCATCCTTACCTCCTGAGCGAGAGGTGGAATTTTCTATAGAATTGGTTCCTGGTACAGGATCGATATCTATTGCTCCTTATAGAATGTCTCCTTTAGAATTGAAGGAATTGAAGTCCCAACTTGAAGAATTGATATCAAAAAGGTTCATCCGACCGAGTGCCTCTCCATGGGGTGCTCCGGTGTTGCTAGTTAAGAAGAAAGACGGAAGCATGAGATTGTGTATTGACTACCGTCAACTCAACAAGGTGACGATTAAGAACAAATATCCATTGCCGAGGATAGACGACTTGCTTGACCAACTTCGAGGTGCAGTGGTATTTTCAAAAATTGATCTGAGATCGGGCTATCATCAAATAAAGGTACGAGCCTTAGATATTCCGAAGACAGCTTTCCGTACGAGGTATGGACATTACGAGTTCGTAGTAATGCCCTTCGGTTTGACTAATGCTCCAGCGGTATTCATGGATTACATGAACCGAGTATTCCATACTTATCTCGATCAGTTTGTGGTAGTTTTTATTGATGATATCTTGGTGTACTCTAAGACCATTGAGGACCATGTTCAACATCTCCGCATTGTTCTGAACGTACTCCGAGAAAAGAAATTGTATGCTAAGCCGTCGAAGTGTGACTTCTGGATGCCGGAAGTGAAATTTTTGGGACACGTGATTTCACAATCGGGAGTTGCGGTGGATCCCAGTAAGGTGCAAGCGGTGTTGAACTGGGAGCGACCAACATCTGTCACCGAAATAAGAAATTTCTTGGGTCTAGCTGGTTACTACAGGAGGTTTATTCAAGGTTTTTCACAATTGGTTCTTCCACTTACTCGGTTAACTCGTAAGGGCCAACCGTTTACATGGGATGCCGATTGTGAGGAGTGTTTTCAAGAGTTGAAAGTTAGGTTAACTTCTGCTCCAATCCTAATTCTTCCAGATCCGTCTTTGGATTTTCAAATTTTCAGCGATGCTTCTGGGAAGGGTTTAGGATGTGTTCTAATGCAGAACCAACAAGTTGTAGCTTATGCCTCCAGACAGTTGAAGACTCATGAAGAGAATTATCCGACTCATGATTTGGAGTTGGCAGCTATTGTGTACGCACTGAAGATTTGGAGACATTACCTATATGGGTCTCGTTTCGAAGTCTTCAGTGATCATAAAAGCTTGAAGTATTTGTTTGATCAGAAGGAGTTGAATAACAGGCAGAGAAGGTGGGTGGAATTTCTGAAGGATTATGACTTCGAATTGAAGTATCATCCGGGAAAGGCTAATGTTGTAGCCGATGCACTAAGTAGGAAATCCATTCACATAGCAAAGTATATGATGCATGAAATGGAGTTGTTGGAGTCCTTTAGGGACTTGAATTTGAATGCAAGATCAAGGAAGAACCGGTTAGTGCTGAGCCACATGAGGATCTCTAGCTCATTAAGGGATTCTATTCGCTTAGCACAGGAAAATGATGTGAAGCTACAATCGCAAAAATTGTTGCCAGATTTTACCGAAGATAGGGATGGAGTGATTTGTTTCAACGGTAGGATCTGTGTGCCCGATAATGAAGATATTAAAAAGCAAGTGCTAGAAGAAGCACACCGAAGTTTATTTTCTGTACATCCTGGATCTACCAAGATGTATAGAGATTTAAAGCAGATGTATTGGTGGCAAGGAATGAAGTTAGAGATTGCTGAATTTGTATCAAAGTGCTTAACTTGCCAAAAAGTTAAAATAGAACATCAGAAGCCTGCTGGTCTGCTACGGCCACTAGATGTGCCAGTGTGGAAATGGGAAGACATTTCCATGGATTTTGTAATGGCGTTGCCAAAGTCTCAAGCCGGTAACGACTCCATTTGGGTAGTTGTAGATCGGTTAACCAAATCAGCTCATTTTATTCCAGTTCGTTCTAGCAGTAAAGTATCCAAGTTAGCTGGGGTATATTTGAAAAACATAGTAAGGTTACATGGGGTTCCTACCCGTATAGTGTCGGATCGAGATCCGAAATTCACTTCTCGATTTTGGAAAGCTCTGATTGAAGCATTGGGAACTAAAGTACTTCTTAGTACCGCTTATCACCCGCAGACCGATGGTCAGACCGAGAGAACTATCCAGACATTAGAGGATATGCTTAGGGCTTCGGTACTTGATAACGGGAAGAAGTGGGAGGATCATCTTCCGTTGGTTGAATTCTCATATAACAACAGTTATCATTCCAGTATCGGAATGGCACCTTTTGAGGCCTTGTATGGAAGGAAATGTAGAACTCCATTGTGTTGGTGGGAAGTCGGTGAGAACCGATTGTTAGGACCCGAGATAATTCAAGACACTACTGAAAAGATCCGCCAGATCAGGGAAAGAATGAAAGCTGCCCAAAGTAGGCAAAAGAGTTATGCCGACAAAAGGAGAAGACCGTTAGAGTTTGAGTCAGGTGATCATGTGTTTTTGAGATTGTCACCAACAATTGGCACAGGTAGGGCATTACGGGTGAAGAAACTCAGTCCTCGGTATATTGGACCCTTCCAAATTATCGAGCGAGTTGGGCCTCTTGCATACCGTATCGCCTTGCCTCCACCATTGTCGAATCTTCATGATGTATTCCATGTGTCTCAGTTGCGGAAGTACATTCCCGATCCAAATCAACCGTTAGATTTTGAAACGATTGACCTCCGACCGGACTTATCTTTCCAACCTCATCCACATTACATCATGGAACGTGGCGAGAGGACGCTACGGACGAAGTCAATTCCCATTGTCAAGGTGGTTTGGGATGGTTTTTCCCTCGAAGAAGCTACATGGGAGTTGGAGGATGATATGCGGACTCAGTATCCGTATCTGTTCTCTTGAGGTATGTTGTGTCTAATTTTGAGGACAAAATTCTTTCAAGTTGGGGAGAATGTAACATCCTCAAAATAATTAATCGAATTATTTGGATGTTAACCCAATTGAATCAATTTAGTACATAACTGGTAAATTTATTGAGTGCTAAAATTATTTATTTGATGACATTAGATCGTTAACCGGATAATACGGGTCAAGGAAGTTTCGAAATCGGAATAAGGGATTAAGATCAATACGGTAATTGGACCACGCTACCACTTATTTATTAATTAAATAAGTATGTGTGTGTGTTAAATAAAAGAAGAAAGGAAAGAAGAAGAGGATACGAACAGAAGAGAAAGCAGAGGAAGAAAAGAAGAGAAGGAAAGGAGAAAGAAGAAGAGGAAAGAAGAAGAGGAAGGAAGAAGAAGAGGGAACCCCATCACCTCAAATTTCAGCACAATCACCATCTCCCTCTCCTCTACAAAACCCTATAACTTGGTAAGATTCTCTTCAATTTTCCCCCCTCCTCATGACCTACGAATTTCTAGGGGTTTTTGGAAATGATTTGTTGAAATCTTGAGTTGTGAGATGAAATTGATAGTGGAAACGTGATTAGGAACGCAGCCAAGAGCGGTGGAACGCGTTTGGGAATTCGAAACGAAGTTAGGAGCGGTTCGGTGTTGTTTGGATTCGATTCGGCGATTTTGACACGTCGGTGATTTCGGCACGACAACGACTCTCGCTTCAAGGGTGAGTTTTACTCACGCTTAGGATGTTTTTGTGTCTCGTTAGTTTTTACGTTAATTGATTTCGAGAGATTTTGGAACGAAAACCGTTATTTGAAAATATGTCGCGTTTTAATACAATTCGTTTTGATTGAGTTTTTGATTGGATTGATTGATTGTGTGGTTTGTATTGGATTCATTTTACTGGTTGTCAAATCTGTTTTCGATCGGAACAAAAATCGGAATTGAGCGGAATAGCGGATTTCGCGAAAATCGCAAAATTCTGCACTTGACAGGCCCCCCTTACTGCCAGTCCACGCGCCACTTGCGCGCCGCGCGCCACTCGCGCGCCACTGGACAGAACCTTACTGTCAGCTCGCGCGCCGTTTGCGCGCCACGCGCCACTCGCGCGCCAGTTGGCAGAATTTCAGCAACCAAACACTGTTTTTCGTTTCGCTATAACTTTTGATCCGGGAACCCGATTGAGGTGTTCTAAGATGCGTTAGAAAGCTTATTCAGAGGACTAACTGGATATTCTATTTTTAAGGCAAAATGAACTGTTTTTGATATTGAAAATTGTGTCGAAAAGTGGTCAACTAGATTGCGAGTGTGAACTTGGATTTTATAAAATTGTGGATTAAAGTGTTTCATTGATTGTCTGATTTGATGGACCGTGGGTTCATAGTACTGTAGATATATATATTATATCGAGTTTGGGTGATGACCCATGTAGACATACTAGGCGGGGTAGTCATGCACCCTTACCCTAGGCCTCTTGCAATAGGGAAAGTACTATTGGTAAGGTGGTTCACCGGGTATGTAGCGTTCGCGCAGTCGGTGGTATGTTGAATTGTTTGTTGTGCGAATACCGGGTATGTAGCGTTCGCGCAGTCGGTATCGTACTTGGTTGTAACAGGTTCATCGGGTATGTAGCGTTCGCGCAGTCGATGACCTGTCAAAGGTTAAATAATGCGGTACATCGGGTTTGGAGCGTTCGCGCAGTCGATGCCGTATACAGTCAAAACCATTTCATAATTGGACCGAGAGCGTTAGTAGGGGTCTCGGTAGAACTCACTGAGATTGTATCTCACTGTTTAAATGTTGTTGTTTCACAGATAAACAGGGACAGAAGAAACCGCAGAGGCACGAGTAGGTGGCCCCGGGTGATGGAGGATGACTTAGTTTTATGTTTAAGTTTATTTTCCTTCTGTTGTCCATGTATCACAACACTATGGCATTAGTGTTTTGTTTATCCTTTTCCGCTTTCTTGTATGACTCTGATTACCACAGTTGCTGACAGTTATGGTCTGAATACCGTATGATCTTATTTGTGTATAAGATGGTTATGTTGTATTCCAGCAAAATTTTATAATGGTATTCAGTGTCTAAACAGGAAATTATTATCTCTGATGTTTAAAAATTGGCACGCTTTGGTATTTTACAAGTTAAATATACCGGGGTGTTACACATACGGGCCTAGGGTAAGGGATCATGACTTCCCCGCCTAGTATGTCAACCTCTTGGGTCGTCACCAAAACTCGATCTAGTATATATATATCCACCCACATTTGGGCTAACTCCTATATTCGATATAATTTATACATCGTGGATCATAGACCGTTTTAGATGATTTAAATAATAATCATCACGCGTCAGTTATACAATACCACATCGGACTTATAGTTCGTTTTCCTTTCGATAAAACATTTTCTCACACGTGTTCTTATTATTCGGCTTTTTCGAAACGATTTGGACATCAAAAGTATTTTATAAAACCTTTTTGGAACATACCCAAAATCAAGGCATTATTAGCCTAATATCATTATAGGAGGGTTAGGAAAGGATTGGGAGAGCATTGGAATCGAAACGGAATCATTTTGGGCACTTTGAAAATTTTGGACAGAACCAGGCGCACGGGTTGTGCCCCTGGACGCTGGGTCGTGCTCATTTGACAGCATTGCAAAAATGGCCTGTTTTATGAAAATTTGCTTTCCGATCAATCCGAAACTCGTCCCGATCGATTCTTAACTCGAAAACAGACAATACCAGGCAATATTCCAGTCCAATCAACATCAAACAATCAAGCAATTCAATCAAAAACCCAACAATTTCGAATTTCGTCAAAACACAATATATTTCAAAATAACGTTTTCGACTCAAAATCCTTCGAAACCAAATCACACAAAAATGCATTTCAAAACGGAATAAACCTAAACGTGAGTAAAACTCACCCTTGAAGCGTGAGCCACGAGCGAGCCGAAATCACCGAGCACTAGTGGAAAAAACACATTTTATAACAGGAATTCATATCGGTTAAACACAACCTGATGTTAAAAGTGACGCGGTGGCAGTTTTGTAATTAAAATTAATTTTTTTATATCGGTTGGAATTGGAACCGATATAGAAAGCGAAAAAATTATCTTTCATATCGGTTCATGTATATAACCGATATGAAAAGTCCAAAAATTAGGCATTCCATAACGGGTCCAGAGACCACCCGTTATAGAAACGAAGCAAATTTACTTTCCCTCTCACTCTCATTCATTCGCAGAAACCCTCTCATTCGCATCTCTCTCCCCTCTCATTCGCATCTCTCTCGCATCTTCTTCCTCTCGCAGAAAACCAGAAAACCCTACGTTCAAGCCATTGTTGCCCAACTTCAAGCCTCACCACCACCCCGCAGCTCCACGCATCTCTCTCCCCTCTCATTCGCATCTCTCTCGCATCTTCTTCCTCTCGCAGAAAACCAGAAAACCCTACGTTCAAGCCATTGTTGCCCAACTTCAAGCCTCACCACCACCCCGCAGCCAGGAGCTCCGGCGAGCCCTCATCTCACTTCTCTATGCTTCCTGCGAACTGAAATCACCAACGAAGAGGAACGAACCGGCTTGGACGCACAATCACCGCCCATAACAGGTTTGTATCTTTCTCAGTCGTTTTGTGCATGATAGATTAGCGCTTATTCTTTTGTTTAAGCGGTTGTAGAGTAGAAGAAGTTTGCAAAAACTGCAGAACAGAAATGTTAGGGTTTTTTTTTGTTTGTTTATTTCTTTTTTCTTCTGGTTGTTGTTGCTCGGTGCTGTCACTGTAATTGCGAGAAGATATTGTTACTCTGCTGTTTGCAACCAAGGAATGAGAATCATCTTTTATTTTTTGTTTTCGCCTTCAATTTTTTGTTACTCTGCTATTTTTCCCTCATCATTTTCTCTTGCATGATTTTCTTCTTGTTGATGAAATCTGTTTCTATCTGTTGATGAAATCTGATGAGAACCTAAGTGTGGCTGAATTGGGCCAAACAAATAGGTTTGATAACTCACTTTGTACGATGCTTTGAAAAAAAATGAAGTATGAAAAAAGCCAGTTGCTGACACAAATATAAGGATAGCTATTTTGTTAGTGTGTTGGTGTGAATGCAAACCCATTATTGAATGCAAAGCCAGTTGCTGACACAAATATAAGGATGTCTGGTTTTTGTTTACTGTGTTGGTGTGAATGCAACTATGGTTTTTGTTTACCTACGTATATATTAACTATGGATGTCTGTTTTTGTTTACTGTTTTTGTTTCATGAATGTAGTAGTTCCATTTGTGAGCTAAGTCCATATCAATGTAGCCCGTGTAGTGTTCTGATATTTAAATATTGAAGCAAAACCATTGAAACAAACACTGTTGCTGCATAAAAAGTTAAACTATAGTTGCTCTTTCAGCAAAATCTTAATTGATGCCAGTGGTTCTAAGTTGAACCTAAGTTGCTCTTTCAGCAAACACTGTCTCATTTCAGCAAACACTGTCTCATTTCAGCAAAATCTTAACCCCCAAACTATAGTTGCTCTTTCAGCAAACACTGTCTCATTTCTATTTTAATTCTGTTTCCTCTTACTGATTCATTGAGTTCCTAACAAAATCTTTTTCAACTAATCAAGTTGCATGACATTCATGTTTTCTTATGCAGTGGTTGTTTTGGACACGTTTGGCTGCTGCAACTGCTTTCCATTTGAAGCAATCAGTCAATCCAACCCAGTGGATTACTCAGTTGGCTCCAGATGGTTTCGAAGTTGGTTGTGATAGTTGTGTATTGTTTTCACTTTTCAGTACTATTTTGTTCCTTGTACCTGTAGTATTTGTACAGAGGCTTATCAACTTGTGTGTATTTCTTCTTCATGAGTAGGAGCTAGCCCAATGATGATGAAATTTCTTTGTGTAAGTCAAATGTCAAATGTTAGGATGTTCTAATTAATCATAGCATTTTGTGTATGTCAAATATATTCATGTGATTTTTCTTTTTGCATGCTAGCTTGTGCTGCTATATTTTATTCTCACGCTAGCTTTGAGCAGAAACCATTTTGTCCCTGCAGCATCTCTGAGCTGAAACCATTTTTTTTTAAAAAATTATCCAGTTAACATCGGTTCTAAAATCACTAGATGTTAAAAATCAGACATTTCATATCGGTTCTATTGAAAACCGATGTTAAATATTAGTTTTCATATCGGTTTCTCATAAAACTGATGTTAAATATTAGTTTTCATATCGGGTTTTAGTAAAACCGATGTTAAAAATTCGTTTTCATATCGGTTATTGAGAAAACCGATGTCAAATATACGCTAATATTTGATAAAAATTGACTTTCCATATCGGTTATTCCTCTAACCGATATAAAAAGAACTTTCCATATCGGTTAAGAACCCGATATGAAATGTCTCTATTTTCTATATCTCCTTTTTTGGCATCGGTTCAGGAACCGATATGGAATGTCAAATTTAACCGATATGAAATCCCTTTTTTCCATTAGTGGAGTAACCACACGAACGCTCCCCGCTCCAGCGACACCCAATCCGCTTCCAAAGCTTTCCACTCGATCACGAAACCTCTTTTTGACCGAAATACCAAATTCCTCGAAATCTTCAACCTCTAACCTCCATGGCACTATTCATCATCTTCAACCTCAACCCACTATTCACACATAAACCCCAAATTTGGATTCTCAAACCCTAACTCTCCCAACCTTCCAATCGAACTTCAATCCGCTTTCCACCTTCATCGGGCTGCCTTCTAATCATCCCTAAACCATCACAATCATCCACAAACCGAAATCCTTCCCCAAAACCTTCAATATTCGAAAATGGTGGATTGGTGTAGAGTGAGTTGATGATGAAGATCTTGGTACCAAATCGAAGAGGAAGGAACGCCGAACATTTTTCGTGTTGGAAGGAAGTCGTTTCGGTGAAGTTTTCTCTCTCCCTCTTCTCTTCTCCCTCACGCCAATCTCTCTCTTTTCTCTCCTTTCCCTCTGTGTTTCTCTTCTCTCGCTGTTTCTTTCTTTTCTTCCTTCTTTCTTTAATTCTTTCCTTTCTTTTCTTTTTAACACACACACACACACTTATATTTATTTATTTAATATATAAGCTGTAACGCGCTCAAATTACCATATTGATCGAAATCTCTTATTTCGATTCCGAAACTTCCTTGATCCGTATTATCCGGTTAATGATCCGACGAAATCCAATAAATAATTTTAGCACTCAATAAATTTACCAGTTAAGTACTAAATTAGTTTAATTGGGTTAACACCCAAATAATTCTACTAATTATTTTGAGGATGTTACATTCTCCCCAACTTGAAAGAATTTTGTCCTCAAAATTTCGTTAAGTCTTACAATTGACTAACCGAGAACAGACATTCTCAAAAAAGTCTTAAGTTGCTGGAACATTCTTGAATTAACGAAATGAGTGTAGAAAATCTTCCCAAATTGGCACGTCAATCTTTAAGTATGTTCGACTACTACCCTAGAACGCTTCTAAGATTACAGTCCGAACTCTCTTGTTACAAATCAACACGAGAAACTCCTCTTTCGCCTACATAGGCTCAGCACCGCGTTCGAAAACACTTCCGAAGCTTCATTCCTCACTTGCTCCCCAACTTTGATTAATCTAAATCAAAGGGTCTAATATAAGACACTTGATAGAAATACAGGTTGAAAATGAGATCCACGAACGGGTACTCCTCGGTAGAGGTGAAAACAAACACGATGTCCTCGAAGGGTGTAAACACTTTCTCAACAAATCTTCTAATATCCACAACAGTTCTCATACACAATGAAAAATGTGACGAAAAAGTCATCTGTGAAACTTCCTGACTCGCCCTTGGGATTTCGAGATAGAACTTTTTCAAAAAGATGGAATGAGGATTTACCAGAAACGTTTATCTTAAACGTAGAAATAAACCGTGGGAACATCAATTAATTTCGGAAGTAATGAAAATCATATCAGTTGTTCTCAAAACAACTATCAGACAGAACGCAAAACCCTTCTTTCTTTATTGTAACTTTCCTCACAATATATTCATCTACGACGCACCCAATCCCTTTCCGAATTAGCCAGTAGCGTTGAGTTTCCCCTCAACCTAAGCACGCCTTCTATGATTTTCCTCAATCAGATCCTATTAGCCTCTTGATTCGTTCCCAAAATTAACTTTAGCATGCGGGTTTTCACAAAAATGATTTTTCAAAACTATCACGCCGCACACCAAGCTCCACTTCGGAAATTTCAGTCACTTGCAAGAAGATCCATCAATTAATCCTTTGATGGTTGTTCGCAACGTGAAAACAGTCAGCAGTTACCTCACTTACATATTCGTATTCACGTTCGCCTTGTCAAACGGAATCTCGTAAGACAATCTTATTGTTAACCTTCACCAAGGAGAGGTTAACAAACTAACACCTTGCCACCAAAGTGGAAACTTATGGATGTACTCCAACTTAGATCTAAAAGACTCTAACAATTCCATTTCTTGCATCATTAACTCTGCCATGTAAATGGATCCCCTACTCAGCGCATCCGTTACAACATTGGCCTCTCTTGAATGCTAATTCAACACGAGTTTATAATCCTTCAGGAATTCAACCCATCTCCTTCGCCTGTTATTCAATTCTTTCTGATCAAACAGATACTTTAAACTCTTGTGACCACTAAAGACATCAAAATGAGACCCTTACAGGTAATGTCTCCAAATCTTCAGTGCATACACAATAGCTGCCAATTCCAAATCATGAGTTGGATAATTCTCCTCATGAATCTTTAATTGCCTGAACGCATATGCTACCTCTTGTTGATTCTGCACAAGAACACATCCTAAACCCTTCCCAGAAGCATCGCTGTAAATTTGGAATTGCAACGACGGATCTGGAAGAATATGGATTGGAGCAGAAGTCAACCGAACCTTCAAATCTTGAAAACATTCTTCACAATCGGCATCCCGCGTAAAAGGTTGACCCTTACGAGTTAACCGAGTAAGTGGAAGAACCATTTGTGAGAATCCTTCGATAAACTTCCTGTAGTAACCGGCTATACTTAGAAAACTTCTGATTTCAGTGGCTAACGTTGGTCGTTCCCAATTCAACACCGCTTCCACCTTACTAGGATCCACCGCAACTCCCAATTGGGAAATCACGCGTCCCAAAAACTTCACTTCCGGCATCCAGAAGTCACTCCTCGACGGCTTGGCATACAATTTCTTTTCTCGGAGTACGTTCAGAATAATGCGGAGAGGTTGGGCATGCTCCCCAATAGTCTTAGAGTACACCAAGATATCATCAATGAAAACTACAACAAACTGATCCAGGTAAGGGTGGAAAACCCTGTTCATGTAATCCGTGAATACCGCTGGAGCATTAGTCAAACCGAAGGGCATCACTACAAACACGTAATGTCCATACCAAGTACGGAAGAAACTTCATCCTTTATAACATACAGAAATTCATTCACCAGTTGAATAGACGACAACCCTAAACACGGAAAGATGTTCATACTTCTCTTAAGTAAACAAATAGATT
>JAZGSX010000028.1:212500-247500 GCA_039519185.1 Astragalus membranaceus
TTCCCGAGTCGGTCTGCTCTGATACGTGACACCTAGGGGGTGGGCGTAGGAGTCTAGTGTTATTCTTTTGCTATTGAATTTTATATGCAATGAGTTAATGAATTTGGATGAGGCTGTTGTTCGGTATTTTGAGATTACGTTGTTTTCCGCTGCGAGACATTCATTTTCTAGTGTGTGGATTTTATTTGATGAAGTCTTGAGTATTCTATCCCATCTAAGGGTGTTGCGTAATATAATGATTTAATGAACGCTTATGCTGATTTTGTTGCTTGTTAGATTTGAGTTATGTGTAGCATTCCATTGAAGCGAAATTTTGAAACTCTGATTCTTACAAATAATAGTCGGGTAGAATGGGGTGTTACATTAGTGGTATCAGAGCAAAAGTTCGGTCTGTCCGACCAAACGTGTCTGTCTGTCATATTGTGTATGACAATTAGGTGTTTTTAATTTAATTCTGAATTGTCGTTTATGCTGCAGTGTTAGGTTGATATGGCTAGAAGGGATGACGCTGCTTTGGCCGCTGCTCTGCAAGCCATAGCCCAAGCTGTTGGGAATCAACACAATGCTGCTGATATGAATGCCCGTAACCTGGCAACGTTTCAGAGGGAAAACCCACCCACCTTCAAGGGTCGGTATGATCCCGATGGAGCCTTGTCGTGGTTGAATGAGATAGAGCGGATTTTCCGTGTTATGGAGTGCACTGCTGCCCAGCAAGTGAAGTTTGGGACGCACATGCTGGCGGAAGAAGCTGACAAGTGGTGGTTAGGGATGCTGCATAGGTTGAACAATGCTGGTGAAGAGGTTACTTGGGAAGTCTTCACGAGGGAATTTAAAAGAAAGTATTACCCTGAAGACGTTCGGGCCAAGAAAGAGGTAGAATTCTTAGAATTGAAACAGGGAAATAAGTCAGTGGCTGAGTATGCAGCCAAATTTGAAGAGCTGGCCCAATTTTGTCCTTATTACGCCAATGATGCTGATTCAGAGTTCTCCAAGTGTGTGAAATTTGAGAGTGGCCTGCGACCTGATATTAAGAAGGCAATCGGATATCATGAGATACGAGATTTTGCTAGACTAGTTGACAAGAGTAGGATTTATGAAGAAGACAGTTCTGCTGCCTACAAGATTGGGAAAGAGAAAAGGAATACTCAGTTTAGGGGAAAACCCTATGATACGGCTGGAGGTAAAAATAAGTGGAAGGCAGGTGCTGGAAAAAGATTTTCTGAGGGTAAAAAGCCTAGTGGGGGAGGTGCTCCTGCTGATATAGTGTGTTACACGTGTGGCAAGCCGGGTCACAAAAGCTTCGATTGCAAGACTGAAGTAATGTGTTACCGTTGTGGGAAGAAAGGTCATATGGCGTCTAACTGTGATCGTAAGGAATCAGTGTGTTTCAATTGTGGTGAAGCTGGTCACTTTAGTTCTAAATGCACCAAACCAAAGAAAGAGAAATCCAATGGAAGAGTTTTCGCGCTAGCAGGCTCAGAGGGGACCAATGAGATTCGAGGTACTTGTTTTATTTATGGTTCCCCTTTAGTTGCTATAGTTGATACTGGTGCTACGCATTCTTTTATTGCTGCTGTTTGTGCTGAAAAGTTAAATTTAGTATTGTCTGCTATGAAGAGGGAAATGGTTATCGACACTCCAGCTAAGGGTTCGGTGACTACTTCTCTATTATGTGCTAAGTGTCCTCTGTCAGTCTTCGGCAGAGATTTTCTGGTTGACCTTATATGTTTGCCTTTGGGAGGGTTAGATGTTATTCTTGGTATGGACTGGTTAGTGGATAACCATGTGCACATCAACTGTTTCAGCAAGTCTGTGAGTTTTCTTCCTCCTGAGGAGGAGAAGTCTGTTTTGTTGTCTGGGGATCAGCTGCATAAGGTAATGAAAGATGGTGGTCAACTATTTGCTTTGATGGCGTCTATGTCTGCTGAAAACCAAGCTATGGTTGAAGGGTTGCAGGTGGTGTGTGAGTTCCCTGAAGTGTTCCCTGATGAGATTCCTAGTGTGCCACCAGAGAGGGAAGTAGAGTTTGGGATTGACCTCGTGCCTGGTACTAGGCCGGTATCCATGGCACCGTACCGGATGTCAGCTTTTGAGTTATCTGAGTTGAAGAAGCAGTTGGAAGAGTTACTTGAAAAGAAATTTGTGAGGCCGAGTGTGTCACCATGGGGAGCTCCGGTTTTGTTAGTAAAGAAGAAAGATGGGAGTATGCGCCTGTGTGTGGATTATAGACAGTTGAACAAGGTTACTATCAAAAATAAGTACCCTCTTCCGAGAATTGATGATCTGATGGACCAACTGGTGGGTGCTAAGGTTTTTAGCAAAATTGATTTGAGGTCAGGATATCATCAGATTAAGGTAAAAGACGAAGACGTCCAGAAGACAGCATTCCGAACAAGATATGGACATTATGAGTACTCTGTGATGCCGTTTGGTGTCACCAATGCACCAGGGGTGTTTATGGAGTACATGAACCGTATCTTCCATAGTTACTTGGATCGGTTTGTGGTAGTTTTTATAGATGATATTCTGGTATACTCCAAGTCTGAAGAGGAGCATGCAGAGCACTTGAGATTGGTGCTTGAGGTATTGAAAGAGAAGAAGCTTTATGCTAAGTTGTCCAAATGCGAGTTCTGGCTGCGTGAGGTAAGCTTTTTGGGTCACATTATTTCTAGTGATGGCATAGCTGTAGACCCAGCCAAGGTTGATGCAGTGTTACAATGGGAGAGCCCAAAGTCTGCGACTGAGATCAGGAGTTTCTTGGGGTTGGCTGGTTACTACAGGAGGTTCATTGAGGGTTTCTCAAAGCTAGCCCTTCCGTTGACTCAATTGACGTGTAAAGGGAGAGTTTTTGTGTGGGATGCTAGGTGTGAAGAGAGTTTCCAAGAGTTGAAGAAAAGATTGACAACATCTCCGGTGTTAGTGTTGCCCGTGCCGGATCAACCGTTTGTGGTATATTGTGATGCTTCCAGAATGGGCTTAGGAGGCGTATTGATGCAGGATGGGAAGGTAGTCGCTTATGCGTCCAGACAGTTGCGGACACATGAGAAGAACTATCCTACTCATGATTTGGAATTGGCTGCTATTGTGTTTGCGCTAAAGATTTGGAGGCACTATTTGTATGGCACTAGATTCGAAGTTTTCAGCGACCACAAGAGTTTGAAATACTTGTTTGATCAGAAAGAGCTGAATATGAGGCAGAGGCGTTGGTTAGAGCTGCTGAAAGACTATGATTTTGGCTTAAACTATCACCCCGGCAAAGCTAATGTCGTGGCTGATGCTTTAAGTCGAAAGACTTTGCATATGTCAGCAAAGATGGTAAAAGAGTTGGAGTTGATTGAGCAATTCCGTGATATGAGTCTGGTTTGTGAAGTGACACCGCAAAGTGTTAAGCTGGGTATGCTGAGAATTGGTAATGACTTCTTGGTTAGTATCAGAGACGCCCAAAAATTAGATGTGAAGCTGGTTGACTTGTTAGTTGCGGGTGATCAGGATTAGGATGGGGATTTCAGGTTGGATTCCCAGGGTGTGTTGAGATTTAGAGATAGGATCTGTGTTCTCGACGATATTGAGATGAAGAAGATGATCCTTGAGGAGAGTCATAGGAGCAAGCTGAGTATTCATCCAGGGGCTACAAAGATGTATCATGACTTGAAGAAATTATTCTGGTGGCCTGGTATGAAGAAAGATGTGGCACAGTTTGTGTATGCCTGTTTGACTTGCCAGAAGTCAAAGGTTGAGCACCAGAAGCCTGCGGAGTTGATGCAACCTTTAGATGTTCCGGAATGGAAATGAGATAGCATTTCCATGGATTTTGTGACCGGGTTACCAAGAACCGTTCGGGGGTTTGATTCTATTTGGGTGATCGTGGATAGGTTGACGAAGTCTGCTCACTTCCTTCCTATCAACATCACATATCCGGTATCGAGATTGGCCGAGATATATATTCAAGTGATTGTAAAGTTGCATGGTGTCCCGAAGAGTATTGTATCTGACAGAGATCCGAGGTTTACTTCGGAGTTTTGGGGGAGCTTGCAGGAGGCATTGGGGTCCAGATTGAGGTTGAGTTCAGCCTATCATCCTCAGACTGATGGGCAGACAGAGAGAACCATTCAGTCATTGGAGGATTTATTGAGATCGTGTGTTTTGGAGCAGGGAGGTGCGTGGGATACACACCTTCCATTGAATGAGTTTACTTACAACAACAGCTACCATTCGAGTATAGGGATGGCTCCTTATGAGGCACTGTATGGGCGGAGGTGTAGAACTCCTTTGTGTTGGCATGAGTCTGGCGAGAGTGTTGTTCTTGGACCTGAATTAGTGAGAGAGACTACAGAGAAGATAAAAATGATCAGGGAGAAAATGAAAGAGTCTCAAAGTCGGCAAAAGAGTTACCATGATAGAAGGAGGAAAGACTTGGAATTTCAGGCTGGTGAGCATGTTTTCTTGAGGGTCACGCCTATGGCTGGTGTTGGGCGTGCACTTAAAGCAAAGAAGTTGACTCCTAGATTTATTGGACCGTACCAGATCACCGAGAGGGTCGGAAAGGTTGCTTATAGGGTGGCTTTACCACCTAACCTTTCGAACTTGCACGACGTATTTCACGTGTCGCAACTTCGGAAGTACATTCCGGACCCGTCTCATGAGATCCATATGGATGATATTGAGGTGCGAGATAATCTCACTGTGGAGACTATGCCAGTGAGGATTGATGATAGAGAAATGAAGGTGCTGAGAGGGAAAAACATTGCTTTAGTGAAGGTGGTGTGGTTGGGGGCTACTGGTGAGAGCATGACTTGGGAGCTGGAGAGTAGGATGCGGGAATCCTATCCAGGGCTATTTGACTCAGGTATGAATTTCGAGGACGAAATTTCCTAAGTGGGGGAGAGTTGTAACACCCTAAATGATTTAATTAAATAATTGATTAAATTATTTAAAGTGTTGCACTAATTTTGATTATATTATAATATAGTATTTTATTTAATTGAAGGGGATGGCATCGGAAATACCGAAATTTCAAGTAACGGCCCAAGAAGCCCAAGCCCATTGGCTTAGGCGCTCCTTAGGCGCTAGGGGTCTAGGTTGCGCCTCATTAGTGCCAAAAGAAAGAAAGAAAGTCGAAGGAGAGGAGAAGAGAAAGAAAGTCGAAGGAGAGGAGAAGAGAAGTGTAACACCCCGGTATTTCTTTAACAAAGAAATACCTAAATATACAATTTGGTATAAATCAGAGTATAAAATTTCCTGTTCAGATACACATCTTTACAAGAAACAGCGGAAACTAATAAATAAAATAATACAAGCTCGAGTCGTACGACCGAATACAGATACAACTACAGAAGAACAAGGACAACAAAAATAAATCAATCTTCGATCTTCTCCTCGAACCCGACGACCAACTGTAACACCTGCTGTCCTTATTACCTGTTCTCTGTAAAAACAACAAATATGGATTGGGTGAGACAACTTGTCTCAGTGAGTCCTACCGTGCCCCCTCACTAACACTCGGTTCATTTTATTAAACCGTTAACAATGTTTAATTAGCTACCACGAGCTATAATCGAAATGCCAAGCGAATCGTGTTCTCAATTAAGTTTTTTAATAGCTTAGCTTAAACCGACTGCAATCCTTGCTAATCCCGGTAGCTATAGCTTAACATAAACCGACTGCAATCCTTGCTAATCCCGGCAATGTTAACTTAAAATTTTAACTTAGCATAAGCCGACTGCAATCCTTGCTAATCCCGGCAACCCGTGAGTTGACCACGCCAAAACACATTCAGGGCCTAGGTAAGGGGTCATGACTACCCTCCCTAGTATGCTACTTGTCGGATCGTCACCCAACGCGATATATGTATTACAATACATATCGATTCTCGAGAGTTAGATAATATATATCTATTTGATCACCAAAGGATCTATCACATATGTTTATTTGATAATTTATATCTTTTTGATCACCAAAGGATCGTTCACATGATTCTTTAGATAATTTATATCTTTCGATCTATAACCCGTTTTGAGGAATTCTTAAGTTAGACCTCCGGCATTATAATCTTGTTATAACATATTATTGACTTATAACCCGTTTTGATGAATAATATAAAACATCCGGCATTATAATCATAATCAGTCGACATATATAACATATACATATTCAGTAGTCATCAGCCGATGTTCTCACACGCGCACTATGGTTTTCGTTCTCGATCAAATAGGTTTTCGAAATTCTTTTCCAAGAACATGAGTTGAATAGTTTCAAAATAGTGATTTCAGTAGGTTAACAACCTTAAAATTAATTAGGAAAGAGATTAGAAAAGGTTCGGGATTGAACGGAGCGTTGAACGAGAAAAACGGAATTACGCATCAAAAGGGTCACAGTGGCGCGCGGCGCGCAACCCACGCGTGACTGGCGCGCGACTTGACAGAAGCGCAGCCCAGAATCACGCGCGGCGCGCGACTCCCGCGTGAACGGCGCGCGAGTGGACAGAACCCAATTCAAGAGTGGCGCGCGGCGCGCGACCTGCGCGCGAATAGCGCGCGAGTGGACAGAACTTCCAGTACTGATGCTCAATTCGCATCTTTTCTCACTATCGCTCTCCGTTCGCTCTCGATTCGATTCCTAATCTTCATTCCCCTGAATCTCAGAAAATTCCACGATATTCCAGACATATATTCAATACAAAAATCATCACCAAAATCCTTTCAATTGTGTCATGATTTTCATAAAACGAAAAGAGGTATTTTCGCGAAAAGTCAGAATTTGTTTTCGAAATCTTCGGGACTCGGTTTTAAACAGATTTTCGGAATACACAAACAGTTCAAAATATTCAAAATATTCAACTCTTTTTATTCCCTATTCGTGAGTAAGACTCACCCGGTTGACGATCGCTGAGAAATCACGCCGAAACGCGGACGACCGGATCGTAACCACTCGAACAATCCTCGCAGTCACGTACACGCTCCTAGTGCATCCGCATCTGAACTCGATGGGTCCACATGCATAACCAGTAACTTGGTCAAATTCTTGCTACTGAACCCCACTTCAGTATATCGAACTGATGGCGCTCGAGATTTTGGCGAACCGAGTTTAAATTCGACGAACAACGTTTCCAGATTCTGTCTCGGCTTTCCAGCAACATCTTGCAGATTTGAAACTGCCATAACTATATCAATTCGCAACCAAACACCTTCAAATCAGTGCCCATACTGAAGAGGATTTCGTCAACTTTCAGACGGTCAAACATCCAAATGCATGCATCAAGTGGTTTGGGAGATTTCAGTGAAATAATGAGACTGATTCAACAGTGAGCCAGATTTACAACCGAAAATTGAGGATGAAATATCTTACTCATTTCTCAATGGAAACCGATGATTCTTGTGTCCATTTTGAAGCAATTTCAGTCTAGTTTCCATAGGAACAAAGATCACGTTCATCGGAGTTGTGTGCAGAGAGGAACGATGGAAATACCGAAGGTAGACTATACGGGTTTTACCCAGAATTCTGTTGCACTTGCATCTTCACCCTTTAACTTGGAATCCCAGCTTCAACCTTCTCCTACTCGAACCTGAACACTACCAGACAGTACCAGGACATCAAAACCTCCTGGTGATTCGTAATGGATTTGGATGGAGACTTGGGAACCATTCACCCAACTCAAATGAACAAAAGGGCAAGGAAGAATTTAAGAACTCTCTTTCTTCCCTCAAACTCGAATCTACTTAGGTTTATGGAGTGAGATGACTAGAGCTGAACCTGGAGTGAAAATGGCATCAGTTGAAAGAGGAGAAGAATTGCAGAAGATTGATGCAGAGGAGGGCCACATGCATCAACAATGGAGAATCATCCTCCCCCTCCATCTTCCTCCCTCACTTCGTACTCTCCTCTCCCCCTCTCTATCCTTTCTTATCCTTTTTCTGTTTCAGCTTAGGAAAAGTGATAAGTGGAAAAAAATGCTGAGGTTTCAGGATAAGGAGGTATATATACTGAGGAGGCGAAATTACCAATTTGCCCTTCAGCTTAATTACTTCAAATTAATCATGGCTAAGCCATAATTAATTAAGGAATGGAATTTATTTGGATTTTTCCTCGAATAATAATCCCCGAGACACGACTAATTATTCCCACTAATAATTAATCGGTCCTGGGCATCATAATACGAGTCTTTAATAAATTAGGGGTGTTACAATCTCCCCAACTTTTAAAAATTTTGTCCTCAAAATTGACGAGACATACTTTAAGCGAAAAGATATTGATATTGGGTCATCATGTCCTCTTCCAATTCCCAAGTAGCCTTTTCGGCTGAGAAGCCCCCCTAGACTATCTTGACAATCGGAATAGTCCTCGACCGCAATGTCTTCACGCCACGCCCTAGGATATGACTAGGAAAAGATTTGAATGGTAAATCCGATCGAAGATTAATCGTATCAACGCTCAACGGCTGAGGTGGATCTAGAATACATTTTCTCAACTGAGACGCGTGAATGACATCATGAAGATACAGACTTCCTTCGGAAACTAACTATTCCGACCTCTTGAAAGCTGACGCTAATTGTTATGGACAATGGAACGCTTAAAATCTGCTGAGGACACGAACTCATAGTTATGGTACCAACACATCCTGCACTATCGAAGTCAGAAACTCGGAAGGTTTCGGTTTAGCCGTAGCTTGAATTAGAAGGAGACGACGCCTATGAGGCGAGTACTTGGAAATCACACTACGCGGTAGACGGAAAAAGTTTCCTTCCCTTCCTAAGTTATGCCCACAAAAGCGCTTGCCTCAATTTACTAAAATCTTGACCGAAGCAAGCAGAGTTATTTTTATAAAACAATTTGACTCACAGTCCAATTGAAAGTAGAAGGATACTTTTCTCGTAACATGACCAAGAAGACTATAAAATAGTGGCGACACATTCTTTTGTTAATCCTTTTCCAAAACTTGAAAGCACAATCGTTTTACTTTGATGAAAATTCTTTTCAGTGGGGTTTTAGAATAATGATACCTCGATAAATAAGAGTATCAAAAAAACGTTATTTCACCCCAACTTATAAATGGCCTTACTCGATGCACGATGTTTCAACCAAGCGGGATCTCATTCTCAAATTTTTAAACTTTGCAAGTTCGAAAGTGAGGATAAAGGTGTTATTTTGTTGGAGTCAATCATTTGTGCGATCAAAATCTCGCAAACTTTTATCGTGCTTGAGTTCGGTTCCGTTAAAACAAGATAATTAGGTTCATTCGAGGAAGGGATCGGGAAGGACATTGAGCCGAAAAGAAGGCGGGTATTTGCTTTAAAAATTCTTCTCAAGCCGCTATTCCACTCGATTCAATTCACTTCCTTTCAATTCCTTTCTCGAATCGATCCAAGACAAAACTTCGAGATTAAAAACAAAGGTTCGTATTTCATGATGAAAAATAGACACGACTTGATCGTCTTAAGAGACTACACAAAGGTTATAGAGTTCACTATCACGGACTCATGTGTCATACAGTCACTGTCCAATCATTTAGTCTCAAACCGACATACGGTTCATCTTCAAATATTCTACCATTATACAGGGGTAGTGGGTGGAAGGGTAAAAACATTATAGGTACTCAACTCATTGGATTCATAGAAACGCATCGTGTGCTGGACCACAATCGGACAATTCCGAATTCAGCACATACTTGATTTATCGACGTCTAACCATAGGTTAATAGAATGGAGAATTAGCATTGACCCATCCAATGGATCAAAGTCACAACAACTTACTGTTGATCTTAACTAATTCAAGGTTAACGATTGGAATTTCGTTTCAGTAGCGGAAGCTTGAACACTATAACAGTCGAATGATGATTTCCCAAACATGGCTTTGTCGGAGTTTTCTAAGTCGACGATTTATCCAATTTCTGCTGTCTTCCTAGATCGACTAGACTTGAACTTTGATACCTATCCTTCATAGATCTTGATCACTCAGATCCTAAGGAGATGTGAATTCCGATATTAGGAATCCTACGAGGACGACATAGGGCTTTCTTTCGAAGATGAGGTTTAGAGTCATTCCAGACAATCTTTGGTTTCTCGATTAACTTCAGCGCAGCAATTATTCTCGGATTAGTTACGAAATTGGAATTGCGGTGGCACCAGGGGATTTTGAAAACAAAAGCTATTTTGGGAATCAAACGAGCATACCATAAGTGTTTTCGTATTGATTCGTTGAAATTGTAGTACTTATCATTTAGAATTTTCCCCGGTTCCGCTTCTTTCCGAACTTCCGCGTCTATCCAGACATAATTATTGCATTACATTAATCGATCTAGCTTCAGAACGGTTTCTACGCAACGACAACATTACGTTCGCCACGCTGGTGACTTAAAGCTCCTCGATCTTCCAACTAGTTAGTTGGGGTCTTAGAGATTAAGATTTTGGCATAATTTCTAATGGTTGAATGGCCATCAGTACTACTGACAATTGCCAGAAGTAGGTTTCTTGGAAAAACTTATAGTAAACGTGATTCAGAACTGATGTTCAAAAGTCTAATCCGAATGATTGGAAATCCTTTTTCCAATTACCAGTACAACAGAGAGGTTCACATTCCACGAATGCTTAGAGTTTACAGTTCGGATTTAAAACAGAGGTATGTTTCACAATATAATTGGAGCTACGGTTCACAATCCATCCATCGGTGTAGATATTTTCGTTAGCTTTCCAACGCCTCTTGGAACATAAAAATCGGAGTTCCAGAGCAGAAGTTACGAATAAAATGAGTCGGAAGACTAACGAGAATTTCTCACAGACCGTGGTCGGAATGCTTCCAGCAGCGGATTGAAATAAGGTCACTTCTACTGATTGCACATATTGATCTGATTTGAAGAATTTGATTCACAATTCCTGATCGGAACTTAACCTGATCGGTACCTTGTGATTCTGCTAGACAATATTGATGAGGGACTATCTTTACTCGGTTGGCTTTATCACCTAGCACAGGGTGACTTCGAAGAAGAATAAACGGGATCTGCATTTGGAACTGTCCGAAGGGACTTTCTCCACTGCTACCTAGACTGGGATTGACTGACACCAGAAGGTAAGATCTACGGTGAAAATAATATTTCGATAACTAATAGGCTGACAAATCAATGGTCAGGGTTTTGGGTGTTAACTAATCTGATAGCTTTCAGTACTCTGACATTGCTATTGCCCAAGGGCTTCTCTTGATTTGTACTTCTCGATAAGATCTACGACGTTTCATGCCACGACTCGCAGCCGCATGCGATCCGTTTACTGAACAGCCGCCCACAGTTTCCTCGAATAATCGCGGATGCCCATCACTATTTCTGATTGTCGTATGCAGCCCTCTGCTCCTGTCGTGCGCTCTGATGAGACGAGAAGGCTGAGAATCCTATGGTGTGAGGTTTTGAACATTTTCGGGGCTGAGGCAACTATCTGTCATAATTTTCAGTACTTTACATGAAACATTGAGTGGATCCTGACTCAATACGTCACATAATATACTAAAAAGGTCTGACATATAATTGTCTAAGTCCCTAGCTGACTCGATCCTATGTTTTCGACCCGAAGGTCACTACGTCCGACAAGGCCGAACCGCTCTGATACCAAATGTAACACCCCGGTATTTCTTTAACAAAGAAATACCTAAATATACAATTTGGTATAAATCAGAGTATAAAATTTCCTGTTCAGATACACATCTTTACAAGAAACAGCGGAAACTAATAAATAAAATAATACAAGCTCGAGTCGTACGACCGAATACAGATACAACTACAGAAGAACAAGGACAACAAAAATAAATCAATCTTCGATCTTCTCCTCGAACCCGACGACCAACTGTAACACCTGCTGTCCTTATTACCTGTTCTCTGTAAAAACAACAAATATGGATTGGGTGAGACAACTTGTCTCAGTGAGTCCTACCGTGCCCCCTCACTAACACTCGGTTCATTTTATTAAACCGTTAACAATGTTTAATTAGCTACCACGAGCTATAATCGAAATGCCAAGCGAATCGTGTTCTCAATTAAGTTTTTTAATAGCTTAGCTTAAACCGACTGCAATCCTTGCTAATCCCGGTAGCTATAGCTTAACATAAACCGACTGCAATCCTTGCTAATCCCGGCAATGTTAACTTAAAATTTTAACTTAGCATAAGCCGACTGCAATCCTTGCTAATCCCGGCAACCCGTGAGTTGACCACGCCAAAACACATTCAGGGCCTAGGTAAGGGGTCATGACTACCCTCCCTAGTATGCTACTTGTCGGATCGTCACCCAACGCGATATATGTATTACAATACATATCGATTCTCGAGAGTTAGATAATATATATCTATTTGATCACCAAAGGATCTATCACATATGTTTATTTGATAATTTATATCTTTTTGATCACCAAAGGATCGTTCACATGATTCTTTAGATAATTTATATCTTTCGATCTATAACCCGTTTTGAGGAATTCTTAAGTTAGACCTCCGGCATTATAATCTTGTTATAACATATTATTGACTTATAACCCGTTTTGATGAATAATATAAAACATCCGGCATTATAATCATAATCAGTCGACATATATAACATATACATATTCAGTAGTCATCAGCCGATGTTCTCACACGCGCACTATGGTTTTCGTTCTCGATCAAATAGGTTTTCGAAATTCTTTTCCAAGAACATGAGTTGAATAGTTTCAAAATAGTGATTTCAGTAGGTTAACAACCTTAAAATTAATTAGGAAAGAGATTAGAAAAGATTCGGGATTGAACGGAGCGTTGAACGAGAAAAACGGAATTACGCATCAAAAGGGTCACAGTGGCGCGCGGCGCGCAACCCAGGCGTGACTGGCGCGCGACTTGACAGAAGCGCAGCCCAGAATCACGCGCGGCGCGCGACTCCCGCGTGAACGGCGCGCGAGTGGACAGAACCCAATTCAAGAGTGGCGCGCGGCGCGCGACCTGCGCGCGAATAGCGCGCGAGTGGACAGAACTTCCAGTACTGATGCTCAATTCGCATCTTTTCTCACTATCGCTCTCCGTTCGCTCTCGATTCGATTCCTAATCTTCATTCCCCTGAATCTCAGAAAATTCCACGATATTCCAGACATATATTCAATACAAAAATCATCACCAAAATCCTTTCAATTGTGTCATGATTTTCATAAAACGAAAAGAGGTATTTTCGCGAAAAGTCAGAATTTGTTTTCGAAATCTTCGGGACTCGGTTTTAAACAGATTTTCGGAATACACAAACAGTTCAAAATATTCAAAATATTCAACTCTTTTTATTCCTTATTCGTGAGTAAGACTCACCCGGTTGACGATCGCTGAGAAATCACGCCGAAACGCGGACGACCGGATCGTAACCACTCGAACAATCCTCGCAGTCACGTACACGCTCCTAGTGCATCCGCATCTGAACTCGATGGGTCCACATGCATAACCAGTAACTTGGTCAAATTCTTGCTACTGAACCCCACTTCAGTATATCGAACTGATGGCGCTCGAGATTTTGGCGAACCGAGTTTAAATTCGACGAACAACGTTTCCAGATTCTGTCTCGGCTTTCCAGCAACATCTTGCAGATTTGAAACTGCCATAACTATATCAATTCGCAACCAAACACCTTCAAATCAGTGCCCATACTGAAGAGGATTTCGTCAACTTTCAGACGGTCAAACATCCAAATGCATGCATCCAGTGGTTTGGGAGATTTCAGTGAAATAATGAGACTGATTCAACAGTGAGCCAGATTTACAACCGAAAATTGAGGATGAAATATCTTACTCATTTCTCAATGGAAACCGATGATTCTTGTGTCCATTTTGAAGCAATTTCAGTCTAGTTTCCATAGGAACAAAGATCACGTTCATCGGAGTTGTGTGCAGAGAGGAACGATGGAAATACCGAAGGTAGACTATACGGGTTTTACCCAGAATTCTGTTGCACTTGCATCTTCACCCTTTAACTTGGAATCCCAGCTTCAACCTTCTCCTACTCGAACCTGAACACTACCAGACAGTACCAGGACATCAAAACCTCCTGGTGATTCGTAATGGATTTGGATGGAGACTTGGGAACCATTCACCCAACTCAAATGAACAAAAGGGCAAGGAAGAATTTAAGAACTCTCTTTCTTCCCTCAAACTCGAATCTACTTAGGTTTATGGAGTGAGATGACTAGAGCTGAACCTGGAGTGAAAATGGCATCAGTTGAAAGAGGAGAAGAATTGCAGAAGATTGATGCAGAGGAGGGCCACATGCATCAACAATGGAGAATCATCCTCCCCCTCCATCTTCCTCCCTCACTTCGTACTCTCCTCTCCCCCTCTCTATCCTTTCTTATCCTTTTTCTGTTTCAGCTTAGGAAAAGTGATAAGTGGAAAAAAATGCTGAGGTTTCAGGATAAGGAGGTATATATACTGAGGAGGCGAAATTACCAATTTGCCCTTCAGCTTAATTACTTCAAATTAATCATGGCTAAGCCATAATTAATTAAGGAATGGAATTTATTTGGATTTTTCCTCGAATAATAATCCCCGAGACACGACTAATTATTCCCACTAATAATTAATCGGTCCTGGGCATCATAATACGAGTCTTTAATAAATTAGGGTGTTACAAGAAGGAAGGAGGCGACTTCAAGCTAGGAGTTAGGGTTTCATTCCTCTTGATCCTAGGTAAGATTTCCTAGTCTTTTATTATTCGATTCTCTTCTCTATCAAGTGCTTAAGTTTTCGGTTTCCCTAACCCTTTCTATTTTTGATCAATTCGTGATGGTCCAAGAGAAAGAGAGAAAGGGCGTAATCGTGAGTAAGGGGAGAAGAAGGAGAAGATTTCTTGTTGCGGTGGTTTGTCGGTGCTTCGGTGGGAAGAGCTCTAGTTTCGTCATAATCAAGGTTAGGGGAGTCTCACTCTATAATAGAGAGTATAATAGGTGGTATGTAGATCATAGGGTCTCATTTGATGTTATTCAATATTTGTTTGATTGTTTGAATTGGTTGAAAATTGATAAATTGTATGAGGAAATCGATTTAGGCTTGAGATAAGGTTTATAACATGTTGATTTCGTGTTTTGATATGTAATTGGTGTGTAAGTGTGAAATTGAAGTCGTTGGTATGATCATAACATGTTTTGTGATTTGTTGTTGTGATTAGATTTGGAAATTTGATGTTTGGTGGATGTTGGGTCGCATGGGGCGCCAAGTGCCTAGGGAAATGGCGCCCTGTGTACTGTAGCAGTAACTTGTGTTGTATGTTGTTGCTGCCTGGGCACTGTTCTGGCGCCTGGGGTGGCGCCAAGGTGCTGCCTATGCCTAAACATGGCGCACAAATGGTGTCTTGGGCAAAACTCAGTTTTCTAAGCATATTTTCCCTAGCCAAATTTTGTATTCACCAGACCAAATTGTATTTAAAACATTTTGGCTAAAGAATTTTCAGTTGTTCACGCACTATTTTGAAATTGTCCTAGAGGGCGGTGTTTTGACCATGTTTGTGGTGCCTAAGGGTGGGCTGTGATTTCTGAACATATTTTCCCTAGCCAAATTTTGTTTTCACCTGACCAAATTGTATTTTAAGCACTTTGGCTAAATAATTTCCAGATTTTCACTTGTTGTTTTGAAATGGTCCTATTGGGCATAGTTTTAGCTTGTGTAAAGGGGGCTTTGTGTGCAAATCATTTTCTAAGCAGAATTTCCCGAGCCAAATTTTGTATTCACCTGACCAAATTGTATTTTAAGAACTTTGGCTAAAGAATTTCCAGATTTGCACTTGTTGTTTTGAAATGGTCCTATTGGGCATAGTTTTAGCTTGTGTAAAGGGGGCTTTGTGTGCAAATCATTTTCTAAGCAGAATTTCCCGAGCCAAATTTTGTATTCACCTGACCAAATTGTATTTTAAGCACTTTGGCTAAAGAATTTCCAGATTTGCACTTGTTGTTTTGAAATGGTCCTATTGGGCATAGTTTTAGCTTGTGTAAAGGGGGCTTTGTGTGCAAATCACTTTCTAAGCAGAATTTCCCGAGCCAAATTTTGTATTCACCTGACCAAATTGTATTTTAAGCACTTTGGCTAAAGAATTTCCAGATTTTCACTTGTGGTTTTGAAATTGTCCTAGAGGGTGTTGTTTTGAATAAGTTTATGGTGCCTAGGGGTGAGCTGTGAGTTCTGAACATATTTTCCCTAGCCAAACTTTGTATTTACCTGACCAAATTCCATTTTGAATATTTTGGCTAGAGCGGTTTTAATTGTTCAGGTGGTCTACTATGTTTGTGCGCGTACGTGTTGTGTTGGGCGCCAAGTGTGGCCGCCCAGGGCGCCAAGTAGTGCGCCGGTGTATTGTATTTCGTTTTGGTCCTGAAAGTGACAGATTGATTCCTAAGTGCTAGCTTAGTCCTAGAGACGTGATTTGAGATGAGATAATAATTAAGTTGATTTGATGATGAGGCCATGGGGGGGCTACGGCTGAGATTAATAAAGAGGTGATAAATGATATATGGACCGTGTCGTTATGAATTGTGATTGTAATATTTGTAATGGAGTCTCATGCATACATAAGGCTGAGGTCTGAGTTTATATAGTAATGATAAGGCTGCGGTCTGAGTTGATAAGGCTGCGGTCTGAGTTTGATATTATGATGATGAGGCTGCGGTCTGGGAAAATGGTACCACATGCATAATCGTATTGCATACATCCTCATAATAAGCATGTGATTTGTTGATTGTATGAACTAGGCTACTAAGTGACTGTATGAGTGCGATACTATGATGAAATATACTTCTTATTATAGTCTTTATTATGTAGTTGAGACTCACCCTTCTGTTGTTGTTTACCACAGGTAGCCCTGAGTGAAGGCTTACTCCCTTCATTCCTGTAACACCCCGGTATTTTTATCGAGTAAAAATACCCAAGTGTACCAAACCTAAATCATCAGAGATATATTTCCTGTTTAAATACTGAACACCACAATAAAATTGTCACTGAATAACAACAGAACAGTCTTAAACATAAATAAGACCATAAACCATCAGTGAAATACAGTGTTCAATATCGCACAAGAAAGCGGAAATAAAATTATAATACCAATACATAGAGTTGTAGTATACAGACAACAAAAGGAAATATAAACTTTAGCATAACGCTAAGTCTTCAGCCACCATCCGAGTACCACCTACTCGTGCCTCTTGGATTTCCGCTGTCCCTGTTCCTCTGTAAAACAACAACATATAAACAATGAGATACAATCTCAGTGAGTTCTACCGAGACCCCTACTAACACTCTCGGTCCAATTATGAAATGGTTTTGACTGTGTACGGCATCGACTGCGCGAACGCTCCAAACCCGATGAACCGCATTATTTAACCTTTGACAAGTCATCGACTGCGCGAACGCTACATACCCGATGAACCTGTTACAACCAAGTACGATACCGACTGCGCGAACGCTACATACCCGGTATTCGCACAACAAACAATTCAACACACCACCGACTGCGCGAACGCTACATACCCGGTGAACCACCTTACCAATAGTACTTTCCCTATTGCAAGAGGCCTAGGGTAAGGGTGCATGACTACCCCGCCTAGTATGTCTACATGGGTCGTCACCCAAACTCGATATAATATATATATCTACAGTACTATGAACCCACGGTCCATCCAATCAGACAATCAATGAAACACTTTAATCCACAGTTTTATAAAAATCCAAGTTCACACTCGCAATCTAGTTGACCACTTTTCGACACAATTTTCAATATCAAAAACAGTTCATTTTGCCTTAAAAATAGAATATTCAGTTAGGCCTCTGAATAAGCTTTCCAACGCATTTTAGAACACCTCAATCGGGTTCCCGGATCAAAAGATATCGCGAAACGAAAAACAGTGTTTGGTTGCTGAAATTCTGCCAACTGGCGCGCGAGTGGCGCGTGGCGCGCAAACGGCGCGCGAGTTGACAGTCAAGTTCTGTCCAGTGGCGCGCGAGTGGCGTGCGGCGCGCAAACGGCGCGTGGACTGGCAGAAAGGGGGCCTGTCAAGTGCAGAATTTCGCGATTCTCGCGAAATCCGCTATTCCGCTCAATTCCAATTTTTGTTCCGATCGAAAACAGATTTTACAACCAGTAAAATGAATCCAATACAAACCACACAATCAATCAATCAAATCCAAAAACTCAATCAAAACGAATTGTATTAAAACGCGACATATTTTCAAATAACGATTTTCGTTCCAAAATCTTTCGAAATCAAATCATCAAAAATTCCATTTCAACGCGACACAACTCGAGACTCGCTCCGATCGATTCCTAATCCGAAACAGACAATATCCAGAAATATTCCAGTCCAGCGAAAGCGGTAAAACAGTTAATTAATTAATTCGAAACATAAAATCCTAAACGTGAGTAGAACTCACCCTTGAAGCGTGAACCACGATCGAGCCGAATTCGCCGAGTAACCACACGAACATTCCCCGCATAAACTTTCCGTTCCGACGTCGCTCCAATCTGTAACACCCCCTTTCTAATAACTTTACTTTTAATAAAATCAGAGTCTCTTTTTTTTTTTTTTTTTTGAAAACAATTCAAGCGAGTGCTACATTTACTTCATAAAAATCACGATACATAACACCATAAGAAAAAGGCTTAGCTCGCATCAACTAAATCCAGTCACCATCAGCAGCGGAATAATAATCAATTCAAAATTAAAACCAATACATCACCAACAAAGTCTAGCAGTTTTAAGAAAATAAAGCATAAACCTAAGACACCCCCCCCTGGTGCTACGTATCAGAGCGTGACACTTCCTACCAGACGAAGGCATACAGGAAACCTTCACTCATCATTACCTGCACGTTGCCGACATAAGAAGCAACATAAAGGCAGTAGGGTGAGTCTCTTTTCATAATTAATAACATATGAAAATTAAGCAATGCATAGGAAAAAGGAAGTCAGGCACACCAATTCACAATAATGGAACAATCGCATCAATATTTTATTTCCAAACAGCACCACACAATATATGATTTATGCATGTAATGCAACCCAAACTCCACGGGTACATGCATGTCGGATCCGTCACCAATACAAATAGGCCGTAGCCTCTGCTCACCAAATCAAAATTAGGCCGTAGCCTCTGCTCACCAATAATGCATATGTCCATGAGATGCTATGGGAAATGCATTACAACACACCAAGTCCAAGCAATTCATCATTTAAAATTCATGATCTCACCATTGTATATAAATCAGCTCACCACATTAAAATTAGGCCGTAGCCTCTGCTCACCAATCTCACCCTATCACACTCACCAATTCATTTCACCACTCACACCAACACCAATTCAAATAGACCAGCTTAGGACATTGACACAACATAGAGAAAGTGGGTAAAAATAGCCATTTGGACACTTGAACACCATCAGCCAGAAACACCAGTGAAAATAAATTATTTTTGCATAAAATTGAGACTATTGGATAGGCACTGAAATTAGCTTCAAAACGCATTTTGAACCTGTTGGATTTGGATAACCGAGTCAAAAGTTATGTTAAAAACAGTTTAGGAAAAATGTTAGACATTCTGGAAACAGGCGCATGGGCGCTGGGCGCCCAGGGGCAACACAGCGCTTGGCGCATGGGCGCTTGGCGCCCAGGAGAGGCAACACGCAACAGCGCACAGGCGCATAGGCGCTTGGCGCCCAGGAGCAACACGCGCAACAGCGCACAGGCGCTAGGCGCCCAGGGGAACAAGCGCGCAACAGCGCACAGGCGCTAGGCGCCCAGGGGAACAAGCGCGCAACAGCGCACAGGCGCTAGGCGCCCAAGAGGCAACACGCGCACATAGGCGCTGGCGCCCAGAAGCAACATCCAGGGAACAGCAGCAACATGGCGCCCAAGCACTAGGCGCCTAAGGCCAACATGCTACACAACTCATTTTGTTTCGAAATTCATTTTACACGAGCCAAATGCTCAGGACATGATAAATCAATAAAAATTTTCTCAAAAACTGAACTTTAATTTTGGCGCCCATGCACTAGGCACCTAGTGAAATTTCGCAACTCAACTCCTTTCTTGACCAAAATCAGTTTTCATGAGCCATTTTACCCAAGTATAAAAACCTGAAAACAATTTTCACAAAACTATCACCAGAACTTTGGGGCCCTTGGCGCCCATGACTCAAGCAACAAGTGCCAAAACTGGCAGCACAGGGAACACAGTAGGCAACACAGGCAACAGGGACAGCAACACAGGCAACAGGGACAGCAACACAGGCAACACAGTGACACAGAATTTTGGAAAACTGGCGCAGCACACTGCTGGGCACTTGGCGCCCATGACCATGGCGCGAAACAGAATTTTCAGCAACAATCCATATGGCGCCTAAGGCGCATAGGGCATCCAAACAGAAATTTTCTCACTTTAAATTACCAATTAAAATTCACCAAAACACCCAATTACATATATGATACTAAGGGTCACCATGATTCTCAATTTTCAACCACAAGTGTCAACAAGTCATATATTCAAACATATGACATACAATTCACATTTTGCAATAATCAAACATCAATTCATGCGATTTTCAACATAGGCAATCCATGATCATATATTACAACACTACGATTAATTCAATCAACACACAATTCATTCATATGATTTATCCTAGAACCTAACCCTAGGCACTACAATTCGCATAAGCCATTAAAGATAAAAAGAGGACCCCCTAACCTTGTGAAATTCGAATTTGATAGCCAAGCTCCAAGGGAAAAATGCGAATCACAATTGAGCCTCCTCCTCTTCTCTTTGAGCTTCGCCCCTTCTCCTCTTCTTCTCTCCTTCTCTTCGCAACTTTCTCTTCTCACTCTCTCTACGTTACTTTCTTTTCTTTTTCTTTTTCCACTTGAGTCAAAATGAAAACTAGCCTCAAGGACCCCTTGAGAGTCGAATTACTTGACTAAGCAATGGGCCACGGGCCTAATTGTGGATCACGGGCCCTTGCTCGCACCACCTAAATAGTGACACCATCTCCTAATAAAATAAAATAAAATAATTAACTTGAATTATTTAAATAAATTAAATAAATATTGTAAGCCTTAAATAATTTAATTAAATAAATAATTAAATTATTTTGGGGCGTTACAACTCTCCCCCACTTAGAATATTTCGTCCTCGAAATTACCTGAATCAAACAACTCCGGATAAGCTTCCCGCATCTTGCTCTCCAGCTCCCAAGTCATACTCTCACCAGCAGCTCCCAACCACACCACCTTCACCAACGGAATCTCCTTCCCTCTCAGAATCTTTACTTCTCTATCTTCAATCCGCACAGGCATAGTCTCAACCGTGAGATTATCCCGTACTTCTACTTCGTCCATCTGAATTACATGAGACGGGTCCGGAACATACTTTCGAAGTTGTGACACGTGAAACACGTCATGCAAGTTCGAAAGATTAGGCGGCAAAGCCACCCTATAGGCAACACTTCCCACCCTCTCCGTAATCTGATACGGACCAATGAAACGGGGAGTCAACTTCTTGGATTTCAAGGCACGCCCAACACCAGTCACTGGAGTGACTCTCAGAAACACATGATCACCGGCCTGAAACTCTAAATCCTTCCTTCTCTTATCATGATAGCTCTTTTGTCGACTCTGCGACGCTTTCATCTTCTCACGGATTAATTTTACCTTCTCAGTTGTTTCTCGCACAATCTCAGGCCCCAACACTGCACTCTCCCCAGATTCATACCAACACAACGGAGTCCTACATCTCCGACCATACAATGCCTCAAACGGTGCCATACCAATACTAGAGTGAAAACTGTTGTTATAGGTGAACTCTATCAACGAAAGATGAGAATCCCATGAACCTCCCTGCTCAAGAACACATGCCCTCAACAAGTCCTCTAACGACTGAATAGTCCTCTCCGTCTGACCATCTGTCTGCGGATGATAAGCGGAGCTCAACCTCAACTTAGAACCCAAAGCTTCCTGCAAACTCTTCCAAAATTCAGAGGTGAATCTTGGATCTCTATCAGACACAATACTAAGCGGAACGCCATGCAACTTCACAATAGTCTTGATGTAGATTTCTGCCAACTTTGGAACTGAATAAGTCATATTAATTGGTAAGAAATGAGCAGACTTAGACAACCTGTCTACAATCACCCATATAGCATCAAACCCTCTCACTGTATTTGGCAACCCAGTTACAAAATCCATGGAAATGCTATCCCATTTCCATTCCGGAATCTCCAATGGTTGCATCAACCCCGCAGGCTTCTGATGCTCAACCTTAGACTTCTGACAAGTCAGACAAGAATACACAAACTGTGCCACATCCTTCTTCATACCAGGCCACCAGAACAGTTTCTTCAAATCTTGGTACATTTTTGTAGCCCCGGGATGAATACTCAACTTGCTTCTATGGCTCTCCTCAAGAATCATTCTCTTCATCTCAGCATCGTCAGGAATGCAGATCCTATCTCTGAATCTCAATACACCTTGGGAATCTAACTTGAAATCTCCACCCACATCTTGATCATTCACAACCAACAGGTCTACCAACTTTACATCTGACTTTTGTGCTTCTCGGACACTAACCAAAAATTCATTTCCAATCTTCAACATCCCCAATCTGACACTCTGCGGTGTCACTTCACAAACCAGACTCATGTCTCGAAACTGCTCAATCAATTCTAACTCTTTCACCATCATAGCCGACATATGCAAACTCTTCCGACTTAAAGCATCAGCCACGACATTAGCTTTGCCGGGGTGATAGTTCAAGCCGAAATCATAATCCTTCAGCAATTCTAACCAACGTCTCTGTCTCATATTTAGCTCCTTCTGATCAAACAAGTATTTCAGACTCTTATGGTCGCTAAACACTTCAAATCTGGTACCATACAGATAATGCCTCCAAATTTTCAGCACAAACACAATTGCAGCTAGCTCCAAATCATGAGTAGGGTAGTTCTTCTCATGGGTCCTCAACTGTCTGGACGCATAAGCTACTACCTTACCCTCTTGCATCAATACACCTCCCAAACCCATCTTGGAAGCATCGCAATATACTACAAACGGTCGATCAGGAACCGGCAAAGTCAAAACGGGCGATGTAGTCAACCTCTTCTTCAACTCATTGAAGCTCTCCTCACAGCGTGCATCCCACACAAAAGCTTTTCCCTTACACGTCAATTGAGTCAACGGAAGTGCCAACTTCGAGAAACCTTCAATAAATCTCCTATAATAACCAGCTAATCCCAAGAAGCTTCTGATTTCAGTAACTGACTTCGGGCTCTCCCATTGAGACACAGCATCAACCTTGGCTGGGTCCACAGCTATACCATTACCAGAGATAATATGACCAAGGAAACCTACTTCATTCAGCCAGAACTCACACTTAGACAATTTTGCATACAATTTCTTTTCTTTCAGCACTTCTAGCACTAACCTCAAATGTTCTGCATGCTCCTCTTCTGTCTTAGAATACACCAGAATGTCGTCAATAAACACAACGACAAACCGATCCAAGTAACTATGGAAAGTACGATTCATGTACTCCATAAACACACCCGGCGCGTTGGTAACACCAAACGGCATCACAGAATACTCATAGTGCCCATATCTCGTTCTGAAAGCGGTTTTCTGAATGTCTTCATCCTTTACCTTGATCTGGTGATAACCTGACCTCAAATCGATTTTACTAAACACCTTAGCACCTACCAACTGGTCCATCAGATCATCAATTCTGGGAAGCGGATACCTGTTCTTTATTGTCACTTTGTTCAATTGCCTATAATCGACACAAAGTCTCATACTCCCGTCCTTCTTTTTCACTAACAATACCGGAGCACCCCACGGTGACACACTTGGTCTTACAAATTTCTTCTCAAGCAGATCTTCTAATTGCTTTTTCAATTCAGACAACTCTGAGGCTGACATTCGGTACGGTGCCATAGACACAGGCCTAGTACCAGGTATAAGATCAATGGCAAACTCAACCTCCCTCTCTGGCGGAACACTTGGAATCTCATCTGGGAACACTTCAGGGAACTCACACACTACTTGAACCCTTTCAATGATTGCCTGATTCTCAGCAGACAATGACGCCATCAAAGCAAACAGATGAACTCCCTCCTTCATTACCTTATGCAAATGACCAGCAGGCAACAACACCGATTCTTCCTCTTCGGGAGGAAGGAAACTCACAGATCTCCGGAAACAATTAATATGCACATGGTTAAATACTAACCAGTCCATACCAAGAATGACATCCAACCCTCCCAACGGCAAACAAATAAGATCAACTAGAAAATTTCTGCCGAAGATTGACAGAGGGCACTTAGCACACACAAGAGAGGTAGTTACTGAACCCTTAGCTGGAGTGTCAATAACCATCTCCCTCATCATAGAAGATAAAACAAGGTCCAATTTCTCAGCACACAAAGCAGCAATAAACGAATGCGTAGCACCAGTATCAATAATAGCAATCAAAGGAATACCATTAATAAAACATGTACCTCGAATCTCATTAGTGTCCTCTGATCCTGCGAGAGCAAACACCTTTCCATGGGACTTCTCTTTCTTCGGCTTAGTACACTTAGTACTAATATGACCTGATTCCCCGCAATTGTAACACACCACATCCCTTTTCTCACATTTCGCAGCCACATGACCCTCTTTACCGCATTTGAAACATTTATTATCTGAGCAGTCAAAACTCTTGTGACCCGGTTTGCCACACCTGTAGCACACAACCTTCGCAGGGGCATCTCCCCCACTTGCTTTCTTATTGTCAGCATACCTCTGCTTACCCTTACCAGCTGGAGCCTCATACGGTTTTCCCCGGTTCTGAAACTTACCCCTCAGATCCCTCATGACCCTGGAGTGAGCATTACTATCATCCTCATATATCCTGCAACTGTCGATCAAATCAGCGAATACCCGAATCTTCTGGTACCCTACAGCCTTCTTAATATCAGCCCTCAGCCCATTCTCAAACTTAATACACTTTGAGAACTCAGAATCAGCATCGGTATAATGGGGATAAAACTTAGCCAATTCAGTGAACTTGGCAGCATACTCTGTCACTGACATGCTTCCTTGCTTCAGCTCAAGGAATTCTATTTCTTTCTTACCTCTCACATCTTCAGGAAAATACTTCCGCAAGAACTCTCTACGGAAAACAGCCCAAGTTATCTCTTCATTGGCAGTTTCTAATCTCTGCCTCACCTCCATCCACCAATCATCAGCTTCCTCTGCCAGCGTATGGGTACCATACCTGACCTTCTGCGCATCATCACAATCCATGACTCGGAATATTCTTTCAATCTCTTTCAGCCATGTCAAAGCACCATCTGGATTATACTTGCCCTTAAAGACAGGTGGATTCTCTCTCTGGAACGTAGCCAAATTGCGCGTCCCATCATTAACAGCACCGGGTATATTACCCATCGCCCCGGCTATAGCCTGCAAGGCAGCAGCAAGTGCAGCATCGTCCCGTCTGGCCATTTCAAACTATCACTGCAGCACAAACAGAAATTTAGAACTAATCTAACAATTCTATTTGTCATAAGACACTATGACAAGACGACTTGGCCGGACAGACCGAACTGCTCTGATACCACTAATGTAACACCCCCTTTCTAATAACTTTACTTTTAATAAAATCAGAGTCTCTTTTTTTTTTTTTTTTTGAAAACAATTCAAGCGAGTGCTACATTTACTTCATAAAAATCACGATACATAACACCATAAGAAAAAGGCTTAGCTCGCATCAACTAAATCCAGTCACCATCAGCAGCGGAATAATAATCAATTCAAAATTAAAACCAATACATCACCAACAAAGTCTAGCAGTTTTAAGAAAATAAAGCATAAACCTAAGACACCCCCCCCTGGTGCTACGTATCAGAGCGTGACACTTCCTACCAGACGAAGGCATACAGGAAACCTTCACTCATCATTACCTGCACGTTGCCGACATAAGAAGCAACATAAAGGCAGTAGGGTGAGTCTCTTTTCATAATTAATAACATATGAAAATTAAGCAATGCATAGGAAAAAGGAAGTCAGGCACACCAATTCACAATAATGGAACAATCGCATCAATATTTTATTTCCAAACAGCACCACACAATATATGATTTATGCATGTAATGCAACCCAAACTCCACGGGTACATGCATGTCGGATCCGTCACCAATACAAATAGGCCGTAGCCTCTGCTCACCAAATCAAAATTAGGCCGTAGCCTCTGCTCACCAATAATGCATATGTCCATGAGATGCTATGGGAAATGCATTACAACACACCAAGTCCAAGCAATTCATCATTTAAAATTCATGATCTCACCATTGTATATAAATCAGCTCACCACATTAAAATTAGGCCGTAGCCTCTGCTCACCAATCTCACCCTATCACACTCACCAATTCATTTCACCACTCACACCAACACCAATTCAAATAGACCAGCTTAGGACATTGACACAACATAGAGAAAGTGGGTAAAAATAGCCATTTGGACACTTGAACACCATCAGCCAGAAACACCAGTGAAAATAAATTATTTTTGCATAAAATTGAGACTATTGGATAGGCACTGAAATTAGCTTCAAAACGCATTTTGAACCGTTGGATTTGGATAACCGAGTCAAAAGTTATGTTAAAAACAGTTTAGGAAAAATGTTAGACATTCTGGAAACAGGCGCATGGGCGCTGGGCGCCCAGGGGCAACACAGCGCTTGGCGCATGGGCGCTTGGCGCCCAGGAGAGGCAACACGCAACAGCGCACAGGCGCATGGGCGCTTGGCGCCCAGGAGCAACACGCGCAACAGCGCACAGGCGCTAGGCGCCCAGGGGAACAAGCGCACAACAGCGCACAGGCGCTAGGCGCCCAGGGGAACAAGCGCGCAACAGCGCACAGGCGCTAGGCGCCCAAGAGGCAACACGCGCACATAGGCGCTGGCGCCCAGAAGCAACATCCAGGGAACAGCAGCAACATGGCGCCCAAGCACTAGGCGCCTAAGGCCAACATGCTACACAACTCATTTTGTTTCGAAATTCATTTTACACGAGCCAAATGCTCAGGACATGATAAATCAATAAAAATTTTCTCAAAAACTGAACTTTAATTTTGGCGCCCATGCACTAGGCACCTAGTGAAATTTCGCAACTCAACTCCTTTCTTGACCAAAATCAGTTTTCATGAGCCATTTTACCCAAGTATAAAAACCTGAAAACAATTTTCACAAAACTATCACCAGAACTTTGGGGCCCTTGGCGCCCATGACTCAAGCAACAAGTGCCAAAACTGGCAGCACAGGGAACACAGTAGGCAACACAGGCAACAGGGACAGCAACACAGGCAACAGGGACAGCAACACAGGCAACACAGTGACACAGAATTTTGGAAAACTGGCGCAGCACACTGCTGGGCACTTGGCGCCCATGACCATGGCGCAAAACAGAATTTTCAGCAACAATCCATATGGCGCCTAAGGCGCATAGGGCATCCAAACAGAAATTTTCTCACTTTAAATTACCAATTAAAATTCACCAAAACACCCAATTACATATATGATACTAAGGGTCACCATGATTCTCAATTTTCAACCACAAGTGTCAACAAGTCATATATTCAAACATATGACATACAATTCACATTTTGCAATAATCAAACATCAATTCATGCGATTTTCAACATAGGCAATCCATGATCATATATTACAACACTACGATTAATTCAATCAACACACAATTCATTCATATGATTTATCCTAGAACCTAACCCTAGGCACTACAATTCGCATAAGCCATTAAAGTTAAAAAGAGGACCCCCTAACCTTGTGAAATTCGAATTTGATAGCCAAGCTCCAAGGGAAAAATGCGAATCACAATTGAGCCTCCTCCTCTTCTCTTTGAGCTTCGCCCCTTCTCCTCTTCTTCTCTCCTTCTCTTCGCAACTTTCTCTTCTCACTCTCTCTACGTTACTTTCTTTTCTTTTTCTTTTTCCACTTGAGTCAAAATGAAAACTAGCCTCAAGGACCCCTTGAGAGTCGAATTACTTGACTAAGCAATGGGCCACGGGCCTAATTGTGGATCACGGGCCCTTGCTCGCACCACCTAAATAGTGACACCATCTCCTAATAAAATAAAATAAAATAATTAACTTGAATTATTTAAATAAATTAAATAAATATTGTAAGCCTTAAATAATTTAATTAAATAAATAATTAAATTATTTTGGGGCGTTACACAATCCGCTTCCAAAACTCTCCACTCGATCACGAAACCGCTTTTTGACCGAAATACCGATTTCCCGAAATTCTTCATGAACACTATTCATCATCTTCTTCAACCTCAAGTCACTATTCACAAAACCCCAATTTGCTCCCTAAACCCTTGATTCTTCACAAACTCCAAATCGGACTTTAATATTTGCGCTATCCACCTTGAGCTCGCTCCCAAACACCATCCAAAGCTTCCCGTTGAGCTTGAACAACAAAACCTCCACTTTTCTCCAAATTTCGAAAATGGTGGATTTGAGGAGAGTGAGTTGATGATGAAGATTTTGGTACCAAAACGAAGAGGAAGTAGCGCTGAACATTTTTCGTGTTGGACGGAAGTCGTTTTGATGAGCGGAATTGCCCCCTTTTTCCTCTTCTTCTTCCTCCCCCTTTCTTTCTCTTCTCCTTTCTTTTCTCTCCTTTTCTCTGTTTCTCTCTTCTGTTTCTCGCGTGCAATTCTTTCTTAATTCTTTCCTTTCTTTCCTTTTAACACATACACACAGACACACACACTTATTTATTTATTTAATATATATGTGGTAGCGTGGTCCAATTACCATATTGATCTAAATCTCCTATTTCGATTCCAAAACTTCCTTGATCCGTATTATCCGGTTAACGATCCGATGACAACCAATAAATAATTTTAGCACTCGATAAATTTACCAGTCAAGTACTAAATTAATTTAATTGGGTTAACACCCAAATAATTCCTACTAATTATTTTGCGGATGTTACATTCTCCCCAACTTAAAAGAATTTTGTCCTCAAAATTTCGTCAAGTCTTTCATCTGACTAATCGAGAATCGACATTCTCAGAAAGGTCTTAAGTTGCTGAAAAACAATCTCGAACTAACGAAATGAGCGTAGGAACTCTCCCCTAGTGGGCACATCAATCTCCAAGTATGATCCACTACTACCTTGATACGAACTCTCTGGTTACGAATCAACACGAGAAACTCCTTTTTCGCCTACATAGGCTCGGCACCGCGTTCGAAAACACTTCCGAAGCTTCATTCCTCACTTGCTCCCCAACTTGATCAATCCAAATCAAAGTACTCCTCGGTAGATGTAAAAACAAACACGATTTCCTCGAAAGGTGTAAACACTTTCTCAACAAATCTTCTAATATCCTTAACGGTTCTCGTACATACCGACAATGTGACGAAAAAGTCACTTGTGAAACTTCTTGTCTCGCCCCCAAGATTTCGAGATAATACTCCTCGAAGGAAGATGAAATGAGGATTTACCAGAAACGTTTATCTTAAACGTAGAAATAAACCACGGGGACATCAAATAAATTGAACGTAATGAAAATCACCTCAGTTGTTCTCCAAACAACTGTCAAACAGAACTCAGAGCTCCTTTCCGAATTAGTCAATAGCGTTGAGAGCTTCCCCTCAACCTAAGTAATCCTCCTAGGATTTTCCTCCTCAATCATATCCTATTAGCCTCTTAATTCGTTCCCAAAATTAACTTTAGCATGCGGGTTTTCACAAAAACGATTTTTCAAAACTATTACACCGCACGCCAAGCTTCACTCCGGAAATTTCAGTCATTTACAAGCAGATCCATCAATTAATCCTTTGATGGTCGTTCGCAACGTGAAAACAGTCAGCAGTTACCTCACTTACATATTTGCATTCACGTTCGACTTGTCGAACGGAATCTCATAATACTATCTCATTGCCAACTTTCACAAAGGAGAGGTTAACAGACTAATACTTCACCACTAATACATTTGCTTAACATCTCTGTACATCTTGGTGGATCCAGGGTGTACAGAATATAAACTTCGGTGTTCTTCCTCTAATACTTGCCTTTTATTGTTCTCATCATCGGGCGTACAGATCCTACCGTTGAAACAACTGACTCCATCACTATCCATGGTAAAATCTGGAAATACCTTCTGTGATTGTAGCTTCACATCAACTTTCTGTGCCAAGCGTATAGAATCCCTTAGGGAACTAGAGATCCTCATATGGCTCAACGCTAACCGGTTCCTCCTTGATCTTGAATTCAGATTTAAGTCTCTAAAGGACTCCAACAATTCTATCTCATGCATCAATAAACTCAGCCATGTGGATGAACTTCCTACTCAGTGCATCAGTTACAATACTGGCCTCTCTTGAATGCTACTTCAACGCTAATTTATAATCCTCCAGAAACTCAACACACTTCTCTGCCTGCTATTCGGTTCCTTCCGGTCAAACAGATACCTTAAACTATTGTGATCACTAAAGACATCGAAACGAGACCCATACAGGTAACGTCTCCAAATCTTCAGTGCATAGACAATAGCTGCCAACTCATAATCGTGAGTCAGATAACTCTTCTCATGAGACTTTAATTGCCTGGACGCATAAGCTACCACTTGTTGATTTTGCATTAGAACACATCCTAAACCCTTCCCTGAAGCGTCATCGAAAATTTGAAATTCCAATGACGGATCGGAAGAATCAGGATTGGAGCAGAAGTCAAAATCTTCAACTCTTGAAAACATTCTTCACAGTCGGCATCCCACGTAATCGGATGACCCTTACGAGTTAATCGAGTAAGTGGAAAACTAACTGTGAGAACCCTTTAACAAATCTCTTACAGTAACCGGCTAGTCCCAGAAACTTTCGATCTCTGCGACTGACGTTGGTCACTCCCATTCAACACCGTTTCCTTCTTACTGGGATCTACAGAAGCTCCCGTCTTGGGAAAATCACTTGTCCCAAATACTTTACCTCTGACACCCAAAAATCACACTCCTGATGTTTCGCGTACAACTTCTTTTCTCGGAGTGCACTCAGAACAATGAGGAGATGTTGGACATGCTCCTAAATGGTCTTCGAGCACATCAAGATATCATCGATGAAAACGACTTCAAACTGATCCTAATACGTATGAAAAACTCGGTTCATGTAATCCATGGATACCGCTGGAGCATTAGTCAAACCGAAGGGCATCACTACGAACTCGTAATGTCCATACCTAGTACGGAAAGCTGTCTTCGGAATATCTAAGGCTCTAACTTTTAATTGATGATAACCTGACCTCAGATCAATTTTTGAAAACACCACGGCACCTCGAAGTTGATCCAGCAAATCGTCTATCCTTGGCAAGGGATATTTATTCTTGATCGTCACTTTGTTGAGTTGTCGATAACCGATGTACAATCTCTTGCTACTAACCTTTCTTTTGACTAATCACACCAGAGCACTCCTCCTAAAGAAGCACTCAGTCGAATAAATTTCTCTAACATCGACTCTTCAAGTTGAGACTCCATTTCCTTTAATTCTAAAGGAACTTTCAATAAGAAACAATAGATATTGATCCAGTGCCAGGAACCAATTCTACGGTAAACTCTACCTCTCGCTCTGGAGGTTCAGAAGAAACTTCATTGTGAAGACATCCAGGAAGTCATTCACAACCTGAATGTTCGCCAAATCTAAACTAGTTTCAGTGGATGCAGATAACATACTAACATGTGCTCCCGTACCTTGGAATGAAGATTGACCATCTAAGGTGAACTAGGTAACCGCTTCAGAATTTGTCCTAGGCAATTCAACTGATTCTGAAGCGAAGCTGATATTTGATTAACACAGTCGATTGCAACATGATTTGAAGTCATCCAATTCATACCCGAAATGGTGTCCTCACTTCTCATAGGCAAACAAATAATGCTTCTACGAAATTTCCGTCTCCTATATCACGTAGACTATTCTGACACAAAGATTGGGTCTGGACACGACCCTTAGCCGCAGTTAAGATGGTTATCAGCTCGTATAGCGATGATAAGGCTGATCCCAACCGATTCACATGCGATCGGGATATACAACAATAGGTCGCACCCGTATCATTTAATATACAGACGGGGTTATTTGAAAACTGATCCCATACCCCTCAGTAGATTGTCTGCAGTTGTAACTGTCTAAACATCCAGAGTGTTGGCTCGTCCTCGTCCTGGAGCCGCTTGTGACTCCCGGAAACTCTTCCTCGCAGGGCACTCTTTTGCATAGTGACCCTCTTCCACATATACTACTATTTCTAAATTGTGTTGCTTTCCACAATTAGAATATCTTGACCCTTTGGAGAATCAAAGAATTGCATCTGCTTTTCCTTTGATGAAATTATCTTAGGACCTTGCATTCAGAGTTGATAATTCAACTACCTTCTTTCCTTTCCAGTATTCCCCATGAGATCATCCTCGGCGACATAATTCCCCATGAGATCATCCTCGGCGACATAGGCTGATTGCACTAAGGCAACCTAATTGGTAATAGTATAAGAACTGAGACCCTAAGTCATAAAAGCACTTATGCCCGTCTTATACTTCTGCATTTTCCGTTCGTCATCTGAAGCTTACTTCACCACTTGGTAAAACTGAGACAACTTCTCAAACTTAGCGGCGTATTCTTCCACCGTCATGTCACCTTTCCTGAGGATGCACCGGTTGAAGATTCCGGTCTTGGTCGAGGATTGCGTCTTGATCATCCTACCATAATTCCGCTTATGATGCACTAAGTATTAAGTTGATCAGGCTCAATGTCTCTTAGCATCACAAGTGTAATTACAACCAGGACTAACAAGGAATCGACTCAACCCTAAACTAAGTCCGACTAGGTCGAACTGCTTTGATACCAACTGTAACACCCCGGTATTTTTATCGAGTAAAAATACCCAAGTGTACCAAACCTAAATCATCAGAGATATATTTCCTGTTTAAATACTGAACACCACAATAAAATTGTCACTGAATAACAACAGAACAGTCTTAAACATAAATAAGACCATAAACCATCAGTGAAATACAGTGTTCAATATCGCACAAGAAAGCGGAAATAAAATTATAATACCAATACATAGAGTTGTAGTATACAGACAACAAAAGGAAATATAAACTTTAGCATAACGCTAAGTCTTCAGCCACCATCCGAGTACCACCTACTCGTGCCTCTTGGATTTTCGCTGTCCCTGTTCCTCTGTAAAACAACAACATATAAACAATGAGATACAATCTCAGTGAGTTCTACCGAGACCCCTACTAACACTCTCGGTCCAATTATGAAATGGTTTTGACTGTGTACGGCATCGACTGCGCGAACGCTCCAAACCCGATGAACCGCATTATTTAACCTTTGACAAGTCATCGACTGCGCGAACGCTACATACCCGATGAACCTGTTACAACCAAGTACGATACCGACTGCGCGAACGCTACATACCCGGTATCCGCACAACAAACAATTCAACACACCACCGACTGCGCGAACGCTACATACCCGGTGAACCACCTTACCAATAGTACTTTCCCTATTGCAAGAGGCCTAGGGTAAGGGTGCATGACTACCCCGCCTAGTATGTCTACATGGGTCGTCACCCAAACTCGATATAATATATATATCTACAGTACTATGAACCCACGGTCCATCCAATCAGACAATCAATGAAACACTTTAATCCACAGTTTTATAAAAATCCAAGTTCACACTCGCAATCTAGTTGACCACTTTTCGACACAATTTTCAATATCAAAAACAGTTCATTTTGCTTAAAAATAGAATATTCAGTTAGGCCTCTGAATAAGCTTTCCAACGCATTTTAGAACACCTCAATCGGGTTCCCGGATCAAAAGATATCGCGAAACGAAAAACAGTGTTTGGTTGCTGAAATTCTGCCAACTGGCGCGCGAGTGGCGCGTGGCGCGCAAACGGCGCGCGAGTTGACAGTCAAGTTCTGTCCAGTGGCGCGCGAGTGGCGCGCGGCGCGCAAACGGCGCGTGGATTGGCAGAAAGGGGGCCTGTCAAGTGCAGAATTTTGCGATTCTCGTGAAATCCGCTATTCCGCTCAATTCCGATTTTTGTTCCGATCGAAAACAGATTTTACAACCAGTAAAATGAATCCAATACAAACCACACAATCAATCAATCAAATCCAAAAACTCAATCAAAACGAATTGTATTAAAACGCGACATATTTTCAAATAACGGTTTTCGTTCCAAAATCTTTCGAAATCAAATCATCAAAAATTCCATTTCAACGCGACACAACTCGAGACTCGCTCCGATCGATTCCTAATCCGAAACAGACAATATCCAGAAATATTCCAGTCCAGCGAAAGCGGTAAAACAGTTAATTAATTAATTCGAAACATAAAATCCTAAACGTGAGTAGAACTCACCCTTGAAGCGTGAACCACGATCGAGCCGAATTCGCCGAGTAACCACACGAACATTCCCCGCATACACTTTCCGTTCCGACGTCGCTCCAATCCGCTTCCAAAACTCTCCACTCGATCACGAAACCGCTTTTTGACCGAAATACCGATTTCCCGAAATTCTTCATGAACACTATTCATCATCTTCTTCAACCTCAAGTCACTATTCACAAAACCCCAATTTGCTCCCTAAACCCTTGATTCTTCACAAACTCCAAATCGGACTTTAATATTTGCGCTATCCACCTTGAGCTCGCTCCCAAACACCATCCAAAGCTTCCCGTTGAGCTTGAACAACAAAACCTCCACTTTTCTCCAAATTTCGAAAATGGTGGATTTGAGGAGAGTGAGTTGATGATGAAGATTTTGGTACCAAAACGAAGAGGAAGTAGCGCTGAACATTTTTCGTGTTGGACGGAAGTCGTTTTGATGAGCGGAATTGCCCCCTTTTTCCTCTTCTTTTTCCTCCCCCTTTCTTTCTCTTCTCCTTTCTTTTCTCTCCTTTTCTCTGTTTCTCTCTTCTGTTT
>JAZGSX010000028.1:250000-257500 GCA_039519185.1 Astragalus membranaceus
GTGGTTGTTGTTGTTGTTGTTGTTGTTATTGTTGTTGTTGTTGTAACACCCTGGTATTTTTATTTGTTAAAAACACCCAAGTGCACATTAAACATACATCAGAGATATTATTTCCTGTTCAGACACTGAATACCATTATAAATTTTTTCGCTGAATAAAACAAAACAGTCTTATATACAAACAAGACCATAACCTGTCAGCAACTATGGTAGTCAGAGTCATACAAGAAAGCGGAATGAAAGATAACATAATACTAATGCCATAGTATTGTGATACACAGACAACATAAGGGAAATAAACTTAAACGTAAAACTAAGTCATCATCCATCACTCGGGGCCACCTACTCGTGCCTCTGAGGTTTCTTCTGTCCCTGTTTATCTGTAAAACAACAACATTTAAACAGTGAGATACAATCTCAGTGAGTTCTACCGAGACCCCTACTAACTCTCTCGGTTCAATTAATAATCCTTTTTAAAACCAACACGACACCGACTGCAAATCCAGTGCTAATCCCGGTGAACGTGAACAAACAAAGTGCGGCACCGACTGCAAATCCAGTGCTAATCCCGGTGTATCGCACAGTACGACACCGACTGCAAATCCAGTGCTAATCCCGGTGTACGTACAACAAACTCATGACATAACACCGACTGCAAATCCAGTGCTAATCCCGGTGAACCCCCTTACCAATAGTACATTCTCCTATTGGCACGGAGCCTAGGTTGGGGGAGCATGACTGCCCCGCCTAGTATGTCAAAACATGGGTCGTCACCCAACTCGATATATATATATATATATATATATATATATATATATATATATATATATATATATATATATATATATATAAACATACATATATCTACAGTACTATGAACCCACGGTCCATCATATCAGACAGTCAATGAAATACTTTAATCCACATTTTATAAAATTCAAGTTCACACTCGCACTCTAGTTGACCACTTTTCGACACAATTTTCAACTTCGAAAGTATTTTATAAAACCCTTTTTGAAACGTACGCAAAATCATGGCATAATAAGCCTAATATCATTATAGAAGGGTTAGGAAAAGATTAGGAGAGGATTGGAATCGAAACGGAATCATTTAGGGCACTTTGAAAATTTTGGGCAGGACTAGGCGCACGGGTCGTGCCCCAGGACGCACGGGTCGTGCGCCCTGTTAGACATTTTTCAACGCTGAACCCGAACCAGGCGCACGGGTCGTGTGCCTGAGACGCACGGGTCGTGCGCGTTTGACAGCATTGTCAAAATGCCCTGTTTTGTGAAATTTTGTTTTCCGATCGATCCGAAACTCGCCCCGATCGATCCCTAACTCAAAAACAGACAATGCCAGACAATATACCAGTCCAACAATCAAGCAATTCAATCAAAAACTCAACGATTACGAATTTCGTTAAAACGCAATATATTTCGAAATGACGTTTTCGACTCAAAATCTTTCGAAAACAAATCACACAATTCATTTCAAAACGGAATAAACCTAAACGTGAGTAAAACTCACCCTTGAAGCGAGAGTCGTTGCCGAGCCGAAATCACCGATATGTCAAAATCACCGAATCGAACCCAAACAACACCGAACCGCTCCTAACTTCGTTCCGAGCTTCCAATCCCGTTCAATCCGCTCCTAGCTTCGTTCCTAAGCATGATTCAATCATCAATTTGATCACATAATTCACGATTTCGCCAAATCACCTCCAAAACCTCCCCAAATTCGTAGGCCATAAAATAGGGGAAAAACCGGATGAAATCTTACCTAGTTCTTGGGTTATGATGAGGAGAGTGAGATGATGAAGATGGTGAATTTTGGGGCTTGGGGGAGTGATCCTTCTTCTTCTTCTTTCTTCTTTCTCTTCTCCTTTCTCTTCTCCTTTCTTTTCTTCTTTCTTTTCTTCTTTCCTCTTCTCTGCGTATTCTTCTTTCTTTCCTTTCTTCTTTTCTTTCTTTTATTTAAACACACACACACACAAACACATATTTAATTAATAAATAAGTGGTGGCGTGGTCCAATTACCATATTGACCCAAATCCCTTATTTCGATTCCAAAACTTCCTTGGTCCGTATTATTCGGTCAACGACCCTGTGACCGCCAATAATTAATTTTAGCACTCAATAATTTTACCAATTAAGTACCAAATTAATTCAATTGGGTTTACATCCAAATAATTCGATTAATTATTTTGAGGATGTTACATTCTCCCCAACTTGAAAGAATTTTGTCCTCAAAATTAGACACAACATACCTCAAGAGAACAAATACGGATACCGAGTCCGCATATCGTCCTCCAACTCCCAAGTAGCTTCCTCGGCGGAAAAACCATCCCATACCACCTTGACAATGGGAATTGACTTTGTCCGTAGCGTCCTCTCGCCACGTTCCATGATGTAATTCGGATTAGGTTGGAAGGACAAGTCCGGTCGAAGATCAATCGTTTCAAAATCTAACGGTTGACTTGGATCGGGAATGTACTTCCGCAGCTGAGACACATGGAATACATCATGCAGATTTGACAATGGTGGAGGCAAAGCAATACGGTATGCAAGAGGCCCTATTCGCTCGATTATCTGGAAAGGTCCAATATACCGAGGACTGAGTTTCTTCACCCGTAATGCCCTACCTGTGCCAATTGTTGGTGATAATCTCAAAAACACATGATCGCCCGACTCAAATTCCAACGGCCTTCTTCTTTTATCAGCATAGCTCTTTTGCCTACTTTGAGCGGCTTTCATTCTTTCCCTGATCTGGCGGATCTTTTCAGTAGTGTCTTGAATCACCTCGGGTCCTAATAATCGGTTCTCACCTACTTCCCACCAACACAATGGAGTCCTGCATTTCCTACCATACAAGGCTTCATAAGGTGCCATTCCGATACTGGAATGATAACTGTTGTTATATGAGAATTCCACCAATGGAAGATGATCCTCCCATTTCTTCCCGTTATCAAGCACCGAAGCCCTAAGCATATCCTCTAAGGTCTGGATAGTTCTCTTGGTCTGACCGTCTGTCTGCGGATGATAAGCGGTACTAAGAAGTACTTTAGTTCCCAATGCTTCATTCAGAGCTTTCCAAAATCGAGAAGTGAATTTCGGATCTCGATCCGACACTATACTGGTAGGGACCCCATGTAACCTTACTATGGTCTTCAAATACACCTCAGCTAACTTGGATACTTTACTGCTCGAACGAACTGGAATAAAATGAGCTGATTTAGTTAACCGATCCACAACTACCCAAATGGAGTCGTTACCGGCTTGAGACCTTGGCAACGCCATTACAAAATCCATAGAAATGTCTTCCCATTTCCACACTGGTACGTCTAGTGACCGTAGCAGACCAGCAGGCTTCTGATGTTCTATCTTAACTTTTTGACAAGTTAAGCATTGTGATACGAATTCAGCAATTTCTAACTTCATTCCCGGCCACCAATACATCTGTTTCAAATCTCTATACATCTTGGTGGATCCAGGATGTACCGAAAATAAACTCCGATGTGCTTCCTCTAGCACTTGCTTTTTAATACTCTCATCGTCAGGCACACAGATCCTACCGTTGAAACAAATAACCCCATCACTATCCTCGGTAAAATCTGGCAACACTTTCTGTGATTGTAGTTTCACATCAACTTCCTGTGCTAAGCGAATAGAATCCCTTATGGAACTAGAGATCCTCATGTGGCTCAACACCAACCGGTTCCTTTTTGGCTTTGAATCCAAATTTAAGTCCCGGAAAGACTCCAACAATTCCATTTCATGCATCATTAATCCTGCTATATGAATGGATTTCCTACTTAGTGCATCAGCCACAACATTAGCTTTTCCCGGATGATACTTCAATTCGAAGTCATAATCCTTCAGAAATTCCACCCACCTTCTTTGTCTGTTATTCAGCTCCTTCTGATCGAACAAATATTTCAAGCTTTTATGATCACTAAAGACTTCGAAACGAGACCCGTACAGGTAATGTCTCCAAATCTTTAGTGCGTACACAATAGCTGCCAGCTCTAGATCATGAGTCGGATAATTCTCTTCATGAGTCTTCAACTGTCTGGAGGCATAAGCTACAACTTGTTGGTTCTGCATGAGAACACACCCCAAACCCTTCCCAGAAGCATCGCTGTAAATTTGAAAATCCAAGGACGGATCTGGAAGAATTAGGATTGGAGCAGAAGTCAACCTAACCTTCAACTCTTGAAAACATTCCTCACAATCGGCATTCCATATAAACGGTTGGGCCTTGCGAGTCAACCGAGTAAGTGGAAGAACCAATTGTGAGAAGCCTCGGATAAACCTCCGGTAGTAACCAGCTAGACCCAAGAAACTCCTTATTTCGGTGACAGATGTTGGTCGTTCCCAGTTCAACACCGCTTCTACTTTACTGGGATCCACAGCAACTCCCGACTGGGAAATCACGTGTCCCAAAAACTTCACTTCCGGCATCCAGAAGTCACACTTCGACGGCTTGGCATACAATTTCTTTTCTCGGAGTACGTTCAAAACAATGCGGAGATGTTGAACATGGTCCTCAATGGTCTTAGAGTACACCAAGATATCATCAATAAAAACTACCACAAACTGATCAAGGTACGTGTGAAATACTCGGTGCATGTAATCCATGAATACCGCTGGGGCATTAGTCAAACCGAAGGGCATCACTACGAACTCGTAATGTCCATATCTCGTACGGAAAGTTGTCTTCGGAATATCTAAGGCTCGTACCTTTATTTGATGATAACCCGACTTTAGATCAATTTTCGAAAATACCACGGCACCCCGAAGTTGGTCGAGCAAGTCGTCTATCCTTGGCAATGGATATTTATTCTTGATCGTCACTTTGTTGAGTTGTCGATAGTCTATGCACAATCTCATGCTACCATCCTTCTTTTTGACTAGCAACACTGGAGCACCCCATGGAGAAGCACTCGGTCGGATAAACCTCTTCGATATTAATTCCTCAAGTTGAGACTTCAGTTCCTTCAACTCTAAAGGAGACATTCTATAAGGAGCAATAGAAATTGATCCTGTACCAGGAATCAATTCTATTGAGAATTCTACCTCTCGGTCAGGAGGTAAGGATGAAACTTCTTCTGGAAAGACATCTAGAAATTCATTTACCACTTGCACAGACGACAAATCTAAACCCGTTTCAGTAGATGCAGACAACATAATAAGAATAGCTTCCGCACCTTGGAATAATGACTGGCTTGCTTCGGTGTAAGAGATCGTCGCTTTAGCATCTATCTGTGTCAATCCTACGGACTCGGAGGCGAAGCTAATAGTTCGATCGGCACAGTTGATTGTCACATGATTTTTAGCCATCCAATTCATACCCAGAACAATGTCCATGCTTCTCATAGGCAAGCAAATAAATTTCACAACAAACTGTCTGTCGCCTATGACAAGTAGGCAATTTTCACATAATGATTGGGTCTGGACACGACCCTTGGCAGCAGTTAAAATAGTTATCGGTTCGGATAGCTCAGATAATGCTAGTCCCAACCGATCCACACATGCTTGCGAGATAAAACAGTGAGTTGCACCAGAATCATATAAAATATTGACTGAATTATTAAAAAGAGATCCTGTACCCCTTAGAAGATTATCAGAAGGAGTGATGGTTCGAGCATCTAATGTGTTGATTCGCCCCTGACCAGGAGCATTTGGTGCTCTTTGCGGATTCTTCTTTGTTGGGCACTTATTTGCATAATGCCCCTCTTCATTGCAAACATAGCACCGATCGGGCCTTGGCGGACACTCTCCGCGGTGATGTCTTCCACAAAGTCTACAATTCCTGAATTGTGCAGAGTCAGACGATTGCACCTGCTTCCCTTTGTACTTACCTCCTTTCCCCGAGTCATGCCTGGGACCCATCTGAGAACTAGATGATCCAGTGTTCCTCTTGCTCTGATGGAATGCCTTTCTGCTCGCATACAACCTGGACAAATCACTTTCGGCGATATAAGCTTGTTGTACCATGGCTGCATAGTTGGTTCTCGGAAAAGAACTAAGACTTTGAGCAATATCTTCTCTCAACCCATATTTGTACCTGTCAGTTTTCCATTGGTCACTTGGGGCATATCCAGCTAAACCGAAGAATTGATACAACTCTTCAAATTTAGCCGTGTATTGGCCCACGGTCAAGCCTCCTTGTGTAAAAGTCAAAAACTCATTTTCCTTATCCAACCTCATAGCCGTGGGGAAGAATTGTTCCAAAAATGATGTTCGGAAATTGTCCCAAGTCGGGGGAGTTCCCATTGTCTCCATCATGGCTCTAGCATTTTTCCACCAGTTATTGGCCTCTCCCTTCAACATATGGGATGCCAACCTCAACTTGTCTTCATCGGTCACTTGCATTGTTACAAAGATCTTTTCAATGTCATCCAGCCAATGTTGTGCTCTCATGACATCCGGCCCACCTCTAAACTCGGAGGGTTTCATTTTCAGGAACTCTGTGAAAATTCTCCTTGGGTTCACTTGTGGCTCTGGAGCTTGATGCTGCTGAGCATTCTGCTGTAGGATTTGTTGCTGCTGATGCATAAGCATCATGTCTTGCATCATTTTCTGCTGGTTCTCAATTACATTCTGCATCCACTCAAAATTTGGATCAACAGGAGGAGGAACGCCTCTACCTCTTCTGGCCATGATTCTGCGAAATATGCACAAAGTATTAAGTTGATCAAGCTCAATGTCTAATAGCATACTAAGAAAATCACGACTGGAAAAAGCAAAGACCCTATAAGCTAAGTCCGACTAGGTCGAACCGCTCTGATACCAACTGTAACACCCTGGTATTTTTATTTGTTAAAAACACCCAAGTGCACATTAAACATACATCAGAGATATTATTTCCTGTTCAGACACTGAATACCATTATAAATTTTTTCGCTGAATAAAACAAAACAGTCTTATATACAAACAAGACCATAACCTGTCAGCAACTATGGTAGTCAGAGTCATACAAGAAAGCGGAATGAAAGATAACATAATACTAATGCCATAGTATTGTGATACACAGACAACATAAGGGAAATAAACTTAAACGTAAAACTAAGTCATCATCCATCACTCGGGGCCACCTACTCGTGCCTCTGAGGTTTCTTCTGTCCCTGTTTATCTGTAAAACAACAACATTTAAACAGTGAGATACAATCTCAGTGAGTTCTACCGAGACCCCTACTAACTCTCTCGGTTCAATTAATAATCCTTTTTAAAACCAACACGACACCGACTGCAAATCCAGTGCTAATCCCGGTGAACGTGAACAAACAAAGTGCGGCACCGACTGCAAATCCAGTGCTAATCCCGGTGTATCGCACAGTACGACACCGACTGCAAATCCAGTGCTAATCCCGGTGTACGTACAACAAACTCATGACATAACACCGACTGCAAATCCAGTGCTAATCCCGGTGAACCCCCTTACCAATAGTACATTCTCCTATTGGCACGGAGCCTAGGTTGGGGGAACATGACTGCCCCG
>JAZGSX010000028.1:272500-280000 GCA_039519185.1 Astragalus membranaceus
TTCATTATAAATAATAGTAGCCACTAAGGGCAAAACAGTCATTTAACTAGCCACTAAGGGCATCATCGTCATTTGCACATCATTATCATTAAAGTTGGCCACTAAGGCAGAAACGTTCTTTAGAACATCGTCATTGACACCAAAAAGGTTTTAGACACCGAAAACAGTTTTGCAACACAACAACAACTACCATCGGGGCAGCCACTCGGGCGCCCAGAACCATCAGAAAATAATAAGTTTTCGCTTTTAAAATAGGACACACTGATAGACAACGAGATGGGATTCACAACACTTTTTGAAACGTTTAAAACGGACACCCGAGTCAAAAGTTATAGCGAAAACAGTTTGTATTAAAAATCGGGAACGTCCTGAAAATGGCGCCCAGGCACTGGGCGCCTAAGACACAACTTAGACATCCAGAAGCAACACAACGCACGCACACTGACACGCACACTCAGCAAGCACAATTCAGCACAACAGCAAGCACAATTCAGCAACACAAACTTTGGCTCATACGCTCTGCACAAGGGCGCAAATTCCTGCAATGGAGAATTCAACCAAAAACACAACAACTTGGCACGGGGCGCCCAATCGCGAGGACGCCTAATTCCGTGGCCAAAATTCCAGCAACAACAATGCTTGGCACAGGGCGCCCCACGTAGGGCGCCTAATTCTGCACCTAGACAACAAAATCCAGCAACAACAATTCGAGCAACACAACTTCATCAAATCACATACAATTCATACAAACAACTTCAAATCGCATATCAACCGTAAAAATAATATCACATCACAAATCAATCATGAACACATAAAGAGTCATCAAAAATCATCCACTGAATCATTATCAATCACAATACCATCAAGGAGTATCCAGGCACTTAGCACGCAAACCACAATTTCTCAACAACAAGTTGTCATATGCCTAGGGTTCATCAATAATCACTAGAAATACATAAAATGGCATACATAGAGCCTACCCCTACTTAGTCCCCATCATAAGACCCTATTATAGAGAAGATGAGACCCACCCTTACCTGGTGATAGAAACTTGCGCAGCCACCCCCTTTCCCTCCGTACAAGACAGTGGGGTGTTCTCCAATAGCGAATTGATGAAGACCAATCGCGAGCTCCGAAGCGTGATTTAATTCCAACGGCACGATGTTTAACATGGACACGTACCATTATGAAAGAACAACATTCTAACTGTCATTCGCTAAAAACTTAAAGGTACTTAATCACTCGTTTGATGAATAAACTATACAATCCTTTAAAAATAATATAATAAAATATAGTTTGAAAAATGAAAACATTAAATCACTATCTCATAAAGCATAGTCCAACCTGATACTCAAAACATCCTTATATAAGTATTTTTAATTACAAAAAAAAAGAGCTATTAAAATGTCAGCGGCATCTACTTTATGTATCATTTACATATATTAAACTAAACTAATATACCTTCCATGAGATACCAGTCTACTCTAAAAAAATATACTAAACTATTATTAGGGATAGTTGCATAAAGATATATGATTTATTTCAAGTAAAATAGAATGAGCGCACCAATTACGTACCGATAAATAATATCGTTGGGTGAAAGCATTTGTTTTGGTCATCTCTTCGGCATTGGTTTTGTTGACTGAGACTGCTCCTTCCTTTATAATAAAATCTAATGAACAGCTAGGATGGAAGTTATATGCTTCAGAGATTATACCGTTATAGCGTGCATGACAAACAGAGAGAGATAGAGTGAGGGTTGTGAAGGAAGAGGTGAATTGAAATAATGGTCAAAGATATCTTTTGTCAAAAGAAGAGATGAAGGAAAAACCGATGGCTAAGTTGAATGCGGCTATACAGCGGAATGATGAGCAATCTAGGTTTTTAGGAAATCAACGAAACATTGGGCACATGGGTGTAAGGCCCATGAAAGGGGTATGGATAAGTCAAGGAGCCCAAAGCTATTTTGTCTTGATGAAGAACATTTTCAACCATAATATTTATCCTATATGATTAATATCTGAAACACAAAGGCTTATAAAGTAACATAATTAAATAAGAATAATATTATACAACCAATGCTATTTAAAAATATAATTAAATATCAATAAACAACATAAATTAATACTAACAATAATATAGTACCAACATAGTATAAAATATGGTTTAATATCATTTAGACATATTTGATAATTCAAACATATGTAAATATAAAATCGATTAAGTTACTAAATATTATGAAAATACGTAATTACTACGACGCACAATATATCACTAGAATTACTATTATATTCGTGCATAAAGCAAAAACGTACTAATACGAAAATCGGGTGTTACAACTCAACCCCCCAAAAAAGAATTTCGTCCTCGAAATTTTTATCCGCCAAGGCTAACACTCTCCCACCAACGACTAAGCCATCTAGACAACTAATGCTATCCATCGTGCTGATCACCATTTCTCGGATCACCGGCGATAAGTGATTGGGCGGCCGTCCCTCCTACTTATTCAGCCAGGTAACTTTGAGAAATGACAACCAGACACCCCCTTCTCCCGAAGGACCTCCGATAGGGATTTGAGCGTAATCACGTTGGTACCACGCGATCACCCCCAGGCCCTATCAAAGTTTCTCCCCAATACGACATGCTAAGATTCCGCTGCGCTACTCTAATAAACTAGCTTGCATTCTACCTCACTCATCTACCCTTAAGGATACAAAATTCATCAATCATCACAGCATCACAATGAAGTTCACAGAGTGCATAACAGTTGTACAACAAGCCACATAATTTAACAACACGACAACAACATCAACAAACGACTTTGCCACTCAGGCGACATCAACACTAAATCACAACATCGGTCATAGGCCTACAACACAAAATTCATCAAGACGTTTCGGGCCATTCAGCGGTACCCTCGGCAAAACAACGTGGGCCATATCGGCGGTACCCACTACAAAACACTGTGGGCCATTCGGCGTTACCCACAACACAACAACCAACAACATCAAAGAAAAATCATTATCATCAACAAGGCAACCACAAAGCACAGCAAAGCAACAATGCGAAGACAACTCCGGGACCAACAATCCCATAACCAACAACAACAGCAACTAGGGCACTAGGCCACCGACAACACAACAACAATTACGGGCACTACGGCACCGACACCGCCACAACAACTTAAATCATACGACACGCCTAAAAATCAACAACACCAGAAGCAGTCAATTTTGCCTTGAAATTAGAATATTCAGTTAGGCCTCTGAATAAGCTTTCCGAAACATTTTAGTTTACTCAACTCGGACTCCTGGTTCAAAAGATATTGCAAAAACATTTTTTTTTTCCGTTACAATGACAGCATAGCAGCCACAAATTCAGCCATCAAGCATAGTTTAAACTTCCCAATAATCATATACCAACCAATTAAAAATACATCAATCATTTCAACACACTCGCTATGTAAATTACAAGCAATACATATTCCATATAATTCAAACAATACATAGAGCACGCCAAATTCCTTAACCCATTTAAACATCATAGAGCACACAAGGTTTCATACATACTAATACAGTTTTGCTCCCAAAGAAACCCAATACTAGTTTTCAAAGTCGTCATCGAATCATTTTTGACAAAGTTTTTAAAATTGACGCAACGACAAATCATTACTCTGTTTCAATTAAAACCAACTAGAAAATCATTTTCCAATCCAACAAAAACTTCACCTCTATACTTCCTCATTTAAAATCCTAAGTTAAAAATAATTTTATTTCCTTTGATCTCCACCACTTCAACACCCACGTTCATTCATTAAAAATAGATTTTATTACTAATTTTAGTATCCAACCGTAAAATCGTCCATTAGACATTTCAAGAACAATTTCAGAAATCATTTTACTTTTCAGATCACAAAACTACATAGCACAAGGCACTAGTATTACTCAAATAAAACGGTTCTCAGAAACAGCAACAATTCTCGAAAATAGCTTTTTGCAACCAACAACAATTAAACCGCAACAGCACAGTAATTAATTTTTCAGCGACACAGCAAGCAGCAACAAACAAACGGCAACATCAATAGTAGTTTCAATAACAACAGTACACAATACCAGCAGGGGCATCTCCCCCACTAGTTCACTTACTATTAGCACCTTCCGTTTACCTGTACCTGCAGTAACATCACTACAACACAAACCAATGGTCAAGACTAAAAGACAACAGTTGGTCGTTAACCGACACAACGACACTACGACTTGGCCGGACGGACCTAACCATTGCTCTGATACCACTAATGTAACACCCCTTTTCTACCCGTTAATTTATTAGCGTAAAAATCAGAGTTTCAAAATTTTAATTACACCACAAGGGATGTCACACTTACTTCGTTAAACATCATACGCCAAATTACTCACTTTTTGAAAACAGTCTTATAATACTTCCAAAACGTCATTGTCAAATAAATTTACAACTTCACAGCGGAAAGTCCAACAATTATACACAGTCTTGAATAAACTAAAACAACATTCTGTTTCCCCCAAGTGTTACATATCAGAGCAGACGACCCGACTCAGCTAGCGAAGGTTCCTAAGCCTTCACTTGCGCTCACCTGCACGTTACCGCATAGGGGTAACATTCAAACAGAAGGGGTGAGTTCATCTAACCATATAATAAAGCATATGATAAGCACTAAGCTAGAGTTATGACACTACATAGACCACACCACGAGACATCAAGTCAATCATCAAGGATAAAACAGTCAATTCCATCAGCAAGGGTAAACAGTCAATCTCATCATCAAGTTACTCGGCACAACGAGTTGTCACAATGTCATGCAGGAGTATGAAATGCAACCCACTCGCGGGCATATGCATGAGGTACCTTTTCACAAACGTCGCTTAGCCCTTAAGGCCTCATCGTCACTTAGCCACTCAGGCCTCAAGAACGTCACTGGGTTTATGCATATGGGCATGAGACACTATGACATGCACCACTCACAAACACACAAATACACAAATACTCAAATCATAGTCAACTATGTGACCCGTCACTTACCAGTTTGCTCACAAGAAGCACATCACCTGTCAATTCACAATCAACACACAACGTCACTTGGCCTTTTAGACCTTAACATCACTTAGCCTTTCGGGCTTTAAACGTCACTGGGTTTCATCGTCGCTTACACATCAATATCATCAACTCAAACAATAGCCACTGAGGGCAAAAACGTCATTTACACTTCATTATAAATAATAGTAGCCACTAAGGGCAAAACAGTCATTTAACTAGCCACTAAGGGCATCATCGTCATTTGCACATCATTATCATTAAAGTTGGCCACTAAGGCAGAAACGTTCTTTAGAACATCGTCATTGACACCAAAAAGGTTTTAGACACCGAAAACAGTTTTGCAACACAACAACAACTACCATCGGGGCAGCCACTCGGGCGCCCAGAACCATCAGAAAATAATAAGTTTTCGCTTTTAAAATAGGACACACTGATAGACAACGAGATGGGATTCACAACACTTTTTGAAACGTTTAAAACGGACACCCGAGTCAAAAGTTATAGCGAAAACAGTTTGTATTAAAAATCGGGAACGTCCTGAAAATGGCGCCCAGGCACTGGGCGCCTAAGACACAACTTAGACATCCAGAAGCAACACAACGCACGCACACTGACACGCACACTCAGCAAGCACAATTCAGCACAACAGCAAGCACAATTCAGCAACACAAACTTTGGCTCATACGCTCTGCACAAGGGCGCAAATTCCTGCAATGGAGAATTCAACCAAAAACACAACAACTTGGCACGGGGCGCCCAATCGCGAGGACGCCTAATTCCGTGGCCAAAATTCCAGCAACAACAATGCTTGGCACAGGGCGCCCCACGTAGGGCGCCTAATTCTGCACCTAGACAACAAAATCCAGCAACAACAATTCGAGCAACACAACTTCATCAAATCACATACAATTCATACAAACAACTTCAAATCGCATATCAACCGTAAAAATAATATCACATCACAAATCAATCATGAACACATAAAGAGTCATCAAAAATCATCCACTGAATCATTATCAATCACAATACCATCAAGGAGTATCCAGGCACTTAGCACGCAAACCACAATTTCTCAACAACAAGTTGTCATATGCCTAGGGTTCATCAATAATCACTAGAAATACATAAAATGGCATACATAGAGCCTACCCCTACTTAGTCCCCATCATAAGACCCTATTATAGAGAAGATGAGACCCACCCTTACCTGGTGATAGAAACTTGCGCAGCCACCCCCTTTCCCTCCGTACAAGACAGTGGGGTGTTCTCCAATAGCGAATTGATGAAGACCAATCGCGAGCTCCGAAGCGTGATTTAATTCCAACGGCACGATGTTTAACATGGACACGTACCATTATGAAAGAACAACATTCTAACTGTCATTCGCTAAAAACTTAAAGGTACTTAATCACTCGTTTGATGAATAAACTATACAATCCTTTAAAAATAATATAATAAAATATAGTTTGAAAAATGAAAACATTAAATCACTATCTCATAAAGCATAGTCCAACCTGATACTCAAAACATCCTTATATAAGTATTTTTAATTACAAAAAAAAAGAGCTATTAAAATGTCAGCGGCATCTACTTTATGTATCATTTACATATATTAAACTAAACTAATATACCTTCCATGAGATACCAGTCTACTCTAAAAAAATATACTAAACTATTATTAGGGATAGTTGCATAAAGATATATGATTTATTTCAAGTAAAATAGAATGAGCGCACCAATTACGTACCGATAAATAATATCGTTGGGTGAAAGCATTTGTTTTGGTCATCTCTTCGGCATTGGTTTTGTTGACTGAGACTGCTCCTTCCTTTATAATAAAATCTAATGAACAGCTAGGATGGAAGTTATATGCTTCAGAGATTATACCGTTATAGCGTGCATGACAAACAGAGAGAGATAGAGTGAGGGTTGTGAAGGAAGAGGTGAATTGAAATAATGGTCAAAGATATCTTTTGTCAAAAGAAGAGATGAAGGAAAAACCGATGGCTAAGTTGAATGCGGCTATACAGCGGAATGATGAGCAATCTAGGTTTTTAGGAAATCAACGAAACATTGGGCACATGGGTGTAAGGCCCATGAAAGGGGTATGGATAAGTCAAGGAGCCCAAAGCTATTTTGTCTTGATGAAGAACATTTTCAACCATAATATTTATCCTATATGATTAATATCTGAAACACAAAGGCTTATAAAGTAACATAATTAAATAAGAATAATATTATACAACCAATGCTATTTAAAAATATAATTAAATATCAATAAACAACATAAATTAATACTAACAATAATATAGTACCAACATAGTATAAAATATGGTTTAATATCATTTAGACATATTTGATAATTCAAACATATGTAAATATAAAATCGATTAAGTTACTAAATATTATGAAAATACGTAATTACTACGAC